>JAECUM010061799.1:0-20370 GCA_016617855.1 Megalonaias nervosa | reverse complement strand
AGGATGAGCTGCCCCAGTTCCAGAAACAACAAGTGTTCCAGATGTCTGGTTTAGCAACTATCAGCGTGTTTTATGAAACACAGTGGGGAGGGGGGGGGTAAATTGGTAATGTTACTGAATGCAGGAAGCTGGTTCCAAGAATGTGGGAAAAGGAGCATTTCGTTGTCTATTATGAAAACCTCCAGATTTATAAATCAGCAGCTCTCGCTTGTAGATACGTGCCAGAGTGTCGTCGACGTTCTAAACCTACTTTGTTGTTAAGGGCTTGGCGTCCGAATAACATATGGCCTCATCAACCACGGTCAGCGCATATTTTTATGTGCGTTGTCCAAATTTATGGCGCGGTAGAAACAAGATGTCGGCCTGGTGAACCCCGTTAGAAGTTGAACCATCAAACTGTGGTTTGGGGATTTTTCATGGTGTTCGCAGGTAAATTTGTGACATGGCCTTCTTCTCGAGTCATACCCTGCAAAATCTTGTTTGACTTTAGCAGTTTCTGCCGGATTTTCTGAACCGATGTCACGCTCTTTCAGCAAACTCGCCTGCGGTATTATGCCGACCAAGCGGAGTATCCATTGTGTTTTGTGGTGTTAACAAGTTTAGCAGTTAACCGTGCTTTGTTGTCTCGACACCTCTTGAACTGCAGAGGATGAGACAGCGTCAACTTTGCTGCTTAAGACCTCCTGCCATAGAACCATGGTTCCCGCTCACGAACACCTTGTCTTTAATGCCGCTCTTTTCAGACCATCAACCGTGACGTTCGCCGATCTTGAAACCTCGATATTGGGTACGCAATAGATGAGGTAAACGCCAGATTTGGCAATTTGCAAATGTCGCATCTGTGCGAGTACTCCGAATCATATTGGTAGCCCACAATAGCTGTGGCGCTGTAGATGTTTCTCTCCTGGACACTGCTTTGCGCTCGCGTATTGTGGTACAGTGGTGTGTAGTGGTAATTTGACCCCGCACACCGCGCAAAGTCTTTAAAGCGGGTTTTTCCTGTTTGGATGAGGAAGGTCGCAGGTTTGAACCTCGGCTGTGTGAAACCAAAGACTTATAAAAATCATACTATCAGATGCCTCGCTTGGCGCTCAGTATTAAGCGGTTAGTATTAGGACTGGTTCACCTGCTTTCATGATAATGTAACTGGGTGTCACATCATGCTACACGTCTGCGGCAAGATGCTACAATGCTAGACATCACTATAAACTGCCACACTGCAGACATCGTAGTGATATTCAAGCTATTTTAAAAATCCAAATCATGCACACACATTTTTCTTTATAGCTTACAGCCTCCTTTTCTTCACAACATGCAAACAAACTTCGTGCATTTTAAATGACGGAACAATCATTGGAAACCTTTGAAGTCATTAAATATTCAGCCACAAAAATAAACAAAGCGGCGGAACCATTCGGCCCTGCCGCCTGATTGCATTGGGAGGCTGCCTATTGGCCCCTCTGGCTGTGGAGAAACGTAACTTTTACTGAACCACCTGAGAAGCTAAATGAACTGGAACAGAATCAGCGTGGTTGCGCCCAGATCGAACGACCAGAAATGCTTCGATCTCCTGCTGAAAATTAGCAACTCCTCAGTTATCGAGCAGGTCAAGATGCTGCCAGATACCCTTGGCATTTTGTGGAGCGATGAAACACTTGGCACCATCGAGAACCCCGTGAAGTTCATCTCTATGATCGAAGAGATCCCAGGTCCTGCTGACCTAGAACAAGCCCAAGACAACATCATTGCCTATTACGAAGTGATGTCAGATGGACACAGGAACCCTGCTCATCTCCTCAACCGCAGGCGACACATGAACGCCGAGGTATTGTTCCTGGCTGTACGATATGCCCATATACCAAAGATAATTCGAGACGACGCGAATATGATGCTTTCTTGCATAGCCTGCTGAAGAACTCGCCACAAACCTAGTACAAGACCCGCCAAATGTACTAGCATGCTATCAATGTCTGACACCTGACTTCTTGGATTAGAAATGTTGGTTTCTCGTAGCCAACTGCTTTGGGTTAGTCGGTAACTACCATTATGTCTACCGGGTTGCGTTCATCAATGGGTATCATATATCGCAGTTGTGTACTTGACGGTCAGAAATATCGCATCGGTTAGCAGGAGTACAGCACTTAGTGCGTCTGGTTACTATTGCTGGGAGTTAATGCAAAACTTTCAGAATGTTGGTTATTTTAACTTTCAGCAACAACAACGACACTGCACCGTCCCATGGGTCGGATTTTACATCAATAAACGTGATGGACGTCATGGCAGTCGATTTTGGGCGCCGCTGTCAATCCGTGTAAATAGAGTCATATTGGCACAAGATGAGAGCAATGATCATTCAACCAATGGCTTCTTACAACTAGTTCTGCGTCTGCGTTTGCCGATGGGAAAACCAAACTCATTGTGAGCCTGAGCAATTTTCAGCCACTCTGACTATCTTCGGCTTCTGCAATTAAAGCCTAGCTTCAAGTTAAAAAGGCAAAGGCATGGGAAGCAAGGAGACGTAGGCAATTAACACGAAACGTTAGTGCCGTCTGCAAACCCTGAAATCGACGAGAACATTGAAGTACATATGCAGCTGAAATCGCTTATGCAAGAGTATCTGCGCATCTCCGGGGTCAACGCGCACCTGCTCAGACTGGAGTTGAACGAGAAACAGATAAACATCGACCACTGGGTCCAACCGCGAGCAGCAAGGTTATATGTGCTTTCGCAGTCGGAACAACAGCCAAAAGTACTACCCACTGGAACTATCGGGTGAGAGTGCTACTATAATGACAAAGTAGCATATGTTAGCAAAAACTTAATGCCAATTATCTTTTCGTTGGTGTGTGTAGTGCCCTCTATCACTCGTCTCACAAATTTATTTTCGAAATTACACGCTCTGCCGAATCACAGTAATCGGCCATAAAAATAGACATACGCTATAACCACGGACAGAAGGAGCAATATCTCTGATTCTGGTGAGCGGGTTTACAGCCGTTGACTGTCTACTAAGCCAATTACCGAGCAATTCGTGAGTTTCACCCAGAAATTAATTAATGTACGCTATTAAGGAAACTATCATCTTCTTGACGTCACCACAGTCTTACCAATTCACCACAGCGACTGATTATAGATGTCTGTCCGCAGGGTAGCAAACCCCTGCCCCTTTGTGTTTTAATAACAAGACTATGCTGTTAACGCTGCCTTAACTTCGAGTCAATCCAACGAGCAAACAATAGCTAATATTTTGGTGTATTCGCTTCCACGCCGGTCCTGCGCGTTCTCCTTTTTCTCAGCACGACTTTCCGAACAGCCAAAAAGTTAGCTGGTATGCATTGTTGTAGTAAATAGTGTCAACTCCAGCAAGGAACTCTTTCTTGAAGCTCACTGGATTAAATTGTTCCACCATCTCATGACAGTGTTTAGATCCTCAATTTTCTATTCCATAAATGTTTCGTAAATTCTATACGATTTTCTAATTGGTAGGTACAAAGAGCTTAT
Source organism: Megalonaias nervosa (assembly GCA_016617855.1). Taxonomy (NCBI): domain Eukaryota; kingdom Metazoa; phylum Mollusca; class Bivalvia; order Unionida; family Unionidae; genus Megalonaias; species Megalonaias nervosa. The sequence continues at coordinate 16,869 of JAECUM010061799.1, read as the reverse complement.
GAAAGTTTATGTATCATTCCATCACTTCTATATAGTCTTTCATATATTAGAGGTGCCGGTATAATACCGGTTTGCCGCAGTATATATTTCCAGTGGTATGTACCACGGTACTTTTTCACTGTACCAGTAAGTCGGTCGTTTCCGTCAGTAAGTAATGCACGGATATTCCCGAGGAATCTTGTTACGATTTTAATGATTTTAACAGCGTGCTTTCATTATTCATGACACAATAGTTAAAACATTTATCTTTTTTTCAAAAAGGTTGTATTTGTCACAAATTAATGGTGAATATTATAAATATAATTATATTTATGATCATTTAATCACGTTTTGGACACGTGTTAGGTATGCCAACGCGGTGGCCAAATGGGATATTGTGAAACATATTCGGACCAAATCCAACTATCAAGAAAACAAATGGTCATGTTTTTAGTCATTTAATAGCGTACATGTATGTGATTAGTATATGTATTCTGTATATGAATGTATATGTATTCCGTTGTAAGACTGCGACGCATCTTACGTTATTCAGGAGCCCATTTGTTCTCTGAGTGAACTTTACGTAATTTCTAAAGTCCACTAAATATTTTTCCGTTGTTGAGTGTGTTTTATGTTTACTGGCCGTCACTGAAAAATATCTTGCCCGGGTGTTGGCATCCTATTTAAAGTAGAATTCAGTATCAGCATTTTTTATTTTTATCAATAGGCTCTCTAATGTCATCACGATGTCTTTCCCAGTATCAGCATTTTTATTTTTATCAATAGGCTCTCTAATGTCATCACGATGTCTTTCCCAGTATCAGCATTTTTTATTTTTATCAACAGGCTCTCTAATGTCATCACGATGTCTTTCCCAGTATCAGCTTTTAGAGTACACATGTACAACAATTAACATACATGTAGCACATTCTTCTACAATAAAATACTAGCTATTTTATTTTTGATTTTTTTTGGGGGGGGGGGTGACTTTCTTTTGGGCTGAGATGTTTTATTTTATTTTATCCCAAGATAATTCCATTCTTCTCAGATGATAACATGGATATAATATGGACTTATTTTGATACAAATTTTAGCAAGATATTTTTTCAAGCTGATGACAGATGACAGATGAAAATTAAGCAAATAAGTGCCAACCCCTTACACAGAACATTGAATTGTTGCTTGTTAATATAATGTAGGTACGTCCAGAAATGCCGCGGTACAAAAGTTTTCGTTACAACCAGCTCTTATGTATATATAAAGTAATTGCAACCTATACTGTTTTACTCTCAACTTTGCCAAACATTTTGAAAATCATTTAATTTCTTATCATAGAAAATAGCTCATGGTGTTTAAAATTTATTTTCATCTTTTGAATCAAGAGATATCCATTTCTGCATACACTATTTATAAAGCTTGTCATATTTTCTTGCGTGTTATTATCGAGGGTTATACGTACTTGCACTTTATGAGAAAACCATGAAGCTACTAATTTGTTTATGAAATAGACGCCAGTAAACATCGACCTTGTTATCTCTAAGAAGGCGGCACCACGTTTAAAATAATGTTGATAAGCACTGCGTACACCCCACACATACTCAAAACAGGATAAGCAGACAATATAACCTTGAGAGTCTACTTGAATGACCTTCATGTTCACAGATCATTTTGTTATCATAATTTCGTATATTGTACTAAACGTCAGTGTCAATATTTCAACTCCGATTTGAATTTCATTAACTTTTTATTAAGGATAGGATTGTTAACGCGGTGTATTCAAAACATTTCAATGTGTTACTAAACACTACAAGTTTAAAGCCAAAACACACATAACGTTTGATATTTGACGATTTTTTTTATAAAGACTTTTGCACTGTTCGAGGGTTTTCAAAGCTATCATATCTCCAACACAAACAAGATCCCTAGCCATAGTGGAGTTTTATTCAATCTGCGCGTTCAGTCAAGTGTAACATTATCGTACCTTCAACTGTTAAAAATCTCTTGGGTTCACTTGGTTCATTCAAATACTGTAGCGCTTAATTCAATACATTCGTCTGCAATCGATATAGTTCACAAGTTTTGTAATTATTTATATAAACTGTATTATTCACATCATTACTAAAACGATCTGCAACGAAAATAAGGACATCACACTTTGTCCTTGTCGTCATTTAACCAATACATTGGAAAGTAGTTTGAGAGACCAGACTAACGTACCATGATGAAATTTGTGCATCCAGTCTTTAAGGAATAACTATCATTAGTTTGACCGCTTAAAATGCGAAACATAATCAGAACACGCTTTAGAGGTGGTGTCTAAAATGGTAGTTCACTGATCACAACACAAAATAATGTAATTGTTTTGTAAGTAATCACTTTCAGAGAGGAATAGAATACAAGAAACATTTTTTCTTTCACATACTCGGATAGACTGCACTTTGCGACAATAAATGCAAACTAAATTAAAACCAGCTTGTCATGAAATAAGAAATATAGAAGTAATTACATGTATTTTTGGAGGGGTAAATCGATTCGGACAATTTTCTACCTTGAGTTAAAGAGTCTGTAGAAATGTTAACATCTATGATGCATGTAGAATAACACGAGGCACAAAAGTGTGTAATCATGCTTTACCGTACGGTGTTTCGATTATCCTGTCGGTCTTAGGGTGGCAGGGGCCAGTTTCGCATATTGGCCCCTGGCAAATTTCTTAAGTTAAGGGTATGGTGTGAGTTTTTGAGCTATTATTGTGTAATAATTAAAGAAATGGATATATTTGTGAACTAGGTGTTTCGGGCTGTGTTGTTCTTGAAACTGATGTGAGGCATGTCCACCTCCCATAGCCGCTGCACAGTATGTAGCCGTTGAAATGCCAATAGTCGGCTAGGAAGTAGAGCTAGCCACCCATAGCAGTAGACACATGGGTTCAAGGCAAATAGAATATCTCAAAAACGGCTTGGATGACAACTATTCTGAATTGCATCAAGCTATTTAGTAGACAATGTTTCTCAAAAGTATCACCCAGGGAAAGGGCTTGTGTTTGCACTGTGAGCAACAGAATGCTGTCAAAAATAGCCTTCGGATGTGAAAAATGCATGTATACAATAGGGGTTGGGGTGCATATTTTATTCTAAGATCTTCAATAGAATTGTCAGGTCAAGTGTGTGATATGATTATGTTGTGCTTCATAATACCTATCCAAAAATACTGACATTTTTGACCTTACTCATGTATTATTTTTGTATGAATTTTTATATTAGGCATGCGACATTAAATTTGTACATAAAAACTGGCCCCTGCCTCCTAGCCAGAACATAGTGTCGTATTTCATAAAGGGCTTCATGACACTCCTCCCTGATGACTTTGACCGACGCTTTTCAATAACAGCGACCTACCTCCGCCCAATGACTTTGATCGATGATTTACAATAACAGCTCCCTACTTCAAGTACAGTCATCAGGGTATATAAATCATAATTTGCACTGCTTTACAAACATAATAGCCACAATAGTCACGTGACCTTAAGAGGGGTTCTAATGCATAACAAAATCACGTGTTTGACTCAGTACGTATTAACTGTGAAGGCTTTGCACCGAATTAATTGACATTATGTATTACAGCTGTCCAACTTCTTGCCTTGAAGGTTTCAGTACATATTGTTCTGGATTCTACTATTTATTGTAGATATGTACGACTTTTCTTCGGTATAAAGACGATTAATAGGGAAACAAACGACATTGAGTGGCACAAAATTAACGGAAATGTCACAAATATGCCGCAAAGATAACCGTTAAACGAACAGAATACAGGAAACAATAACACATGCACACAGGTTCCGATACTGGGCTGAAAGGATGGGTTGAAAAGGTTGGCCTACATTACAACCAGGCAAATTGTAAGTCAACGACCAATCACTTTTCCCAGTCGTAATAGAAATATTAACCTAGTCATATGCATATTTAAGACATAACCAGGCACACGTATACATATCACCGAAAGTATGTCAAAACATGTTATCCAATTTTATAATAGTTTGCTTATTTTTAAATTAAAGATGTAAGTAATAAGAACACAGATAAAATGAAGAAGGAAAAATATACAATAAACTGAACTTAAATAATTTTGGTAAGAAAATACTGATTGAGAATACAGCGAGTCAAACAAATCTCATATCAGATGATTCAGAAAACGTAAGAGAAAAGCTGTTGATTCTGTGTACAAAGCTTTTACAGAGGACACACACAACGATTTTCGCACAAGAATGAACATCCATTACCACCACCAAGTTCGTAAGACGAGTGTACGTAGCGACGATGTATTGTTCCCTGAACAACGGCGACAACACCGCCTTGTTGGAAACGCACTCACAGATCGTCTGCATTGAAGATTTGTTGATTTTGAATAAGGCTATGAACTGAGAAGAGCTCATTGGCCCGCCCCTGTTGAAAGCTGTTGAAGACTTTGATTTGCGCATTCGGCAAGATGGAAGCACGCCACATTGAGATGTGTATATATGTAACATGTAATTAGAGTAGCCTAAGTACAGTGTTATATTTTTGGAGATCTGTATTAAACACCTCTGCCACGTGGAGTGTTATATTTTTGGAGATCTGTATTAAACACCTCCGTTGAATAAGAACAATTTAATGAAGGTTACTAAAGCAGCAGCAGGAAAAGAAAAACATGGGGGAGGGGAAACATTATCTGCTTTTTTAAATATCAATATGAAACAAAACTAAATATGTGCCATTTCTCATCCGGCTATTTATAAAGTTTAATTTCGTTAGCAATAAATTATAATTTTCCGTTCCCGTATAATTATTTGCTGTACTTTACATCCGAGACTTTGAATAATCTAAAATTAAAATGCATATTCCCACATTATAAAATCGAAAAAAGTGAAAGGAATGTATTGGCATTTTAATACCCATAAAAGGAACACTCATCGTTTTCAAAGTAATTCTAAGTTTGTTTATTATCTCTTATCTGACGTTACATCCCCATTCGTACTTATATTGCTACTTAACGTGTGTCACTTATTTCCATTGAAAAGTTTTATATAGCTACCGAATGTCAGTCACTTATTTCTCTTTAAGATGTCATATGACGAATAATAAAAAGGTATCCTGCAAAACAGAGTAAGATCAAATTTTCAAAATGGCAGTTGATTACTTTTAGCACTTATATTACCGATTTGAACATTTTAACGTCATTTACCGATTTGAACTTTTTAACGTCATTTACCGATTTGAATGAATATGTACTTAATAGGCATAATACAGTTTTCTTTTTCACTATCTTGTTAATTATGTAGACAAGCAGCTATCCACCCAGTTCTGACATCCAATTAAACAGCCATCGACATTTCTTTAAAATAAGTTGTAGATTTACAAAAAAAAGACCATCGGCACCAATCTAAGCATGTCCCAGTGAAAAGTGACATCTAAATATAGAAAACTACAAATGTCAGAAATCACGTATGCTAAACATCCTATTATAATATTAAGAGTTTCATATTCGTGTTTCCATACGTATTATATTCGCAGCTTTATGGAAGTGTTTCCATACGGTTTATATTCTCAGCTTTCGCGAGTGTTTCCATACGTTTTATATTAGCAGCTTTTGCGAGTGTTTCCATACGTTCATATTTTATCAAATCAATTATTCCAAGAGCTGATTTCGTCAGTCATTGTTTCTGCCTCATTTGAGAGCAAGATGCTGTAACATTCTATAGCAAAATTAAATTTTATATGAGGTCATCATGAAAGGAAACAAACACATGTAAACGAAATCAGAGTACAGGAAATACTATAAAATAGGACTATTAGAATGGTGGCACACTGTACATTACAGCAAGATGTCGATAGGACCATTCTTTCAGGAGAGGAAAAAAATTTAATTGGTTGCCATTGCAGCCATTTGTAATAGCAGGTTATTTGCAGTTTCATGTTGGACCATCAGTATAATAATCAAAGGTCTTCTTGTAGGGAAAACTAATTGTCAAAATGATGATCTCTTCAGGAAGGCTTGTTGGATATCCGAGGAACACGACTTTTATTAGAACCAGTTAGACACATGAGTGAAACTGTATGCCAAGCTTTAATGCATGTCTTACTTTCAAGTAGTTTTGGAGCAGTAGCGATAACAGGCAGTTGATAACGTGCAACGATGGCGATCGAATGGCGTACGCAGGACCAATGCACAATCAAATTCGGTGCGCAACCAGCAGAACTGAAAAGAAAGTCACAGCCTGTGTGTACAGCACAAGATGAAAGTATTGGTATCAAATGTGTGACCTTGACTAAAAGGTGAAAAGAGCAAGCGAGCATAGCGCAGAATCAATTGCCTTAGCTACATAATCATTATTCCAATGTACGAAATAAAAATCGATCTAGCGGTTTAATGAAATAAAACAAATTTAACCCAAGCCAAAACGTGGATTTTCTATAGCGATGACATTGACCCCAAGATAGAGCTCTTGTCACATAATGTATAGTTATAGCTTCATAATGGAGGTGTATCAGGTAAGGAGACAATCCATTAAGAAGTGTAGAAAATATAAGTAAAATTTAAAATTTTCAGCCAAACGCTTTACGCAAATTTTCTTGATTCCATTGCCAATTAGGCAACTGAATTACATTAACTTCATACTAAATCAGCCACAATATTAACAAAATCCATTAATTGGCTTAGAAATAAATAAGTCATTTAAAACCACTTGAAGCAAACTCCACACGCAGATTTTATATGACTTTGACTTGACCGCATGGTCAAATGGGCATGCGTACCTATCGACGAATGACTCGCCTTGTCTTGATGATGATTCATCCCAGAAAGTTCACAGAGGTGAGCGACTGTGTCGTGGAATGAATTGTCTTATTTCGTAATTAATAAAGCAAAGTATGATCAGAATCTAATAAGGGATTTATGCAGCATCAGCAAAACTTTACACGCAACCCTAATGCAAATTTTGCGTGACTCTTACCTTGACCCCATGGTCAAAGAGCAAGTAAATATATCTTAGAATGAATTGTCCTAGCCTCGTACTGATTCATGAAAAGTATGATGGGGTCTATCAAAAGGTTTAGGAAATATATGCCAATGAAAAATTTTAACCAAACCCTTACTAAACTGTTGGCGACGGCGACGGCGACGCCATAGAAGCCGTAACTACTTAGTTTTGCTTCCCACCGAAACTCTTTAAAACCTGATGAAGAATTATACCATCAAAGAGGCATTTGTCTAATAATATGAATACCTTTATGCATGCCATTACACTGTACTTTGTTTAAGTGTAAAATTTTAAAAAAGGTAAACAAATCACGGAAAGTAGTAGCAGCAGGAACTTTAATTAATTTCGAAATGATATATACACATATATAGAATCTACACAAATAGAGTGGACGCGCCTTTCAAGAATGACCTCAACTTAAGCGTGCACTCAAGCTCTTCACAAAATGAAAACAAAAATGTTTTTGCAAAAATAAGCCATTTTAAGTGACTAGCAATTTTCAAAGAGGAGGGGAAAGGGTATAATGTTAGGAGACATCTTTTATGTAAGTTCTTGGTTTAACTACGACGTGCACAAATACTGAGTATGAATGCACGCTAAAGTTGAACAGGAAAGTCAATATTGGAGTAACAGTCGGCAGTGCTCAATAAGTAAAAGTTCAGTTATTTATGAAGGTAAAATTACTTGCAAAAACAGGCATATGCTTCGATCACAGAACTGAATACTGTGGTACCGTAAGTGTTTGAGCATTCCTTTTGGAGCTGATGCAAAGTACATTTGACGCCGATAGGGAAAAGAAGTGGTCACCAAAATTCTCCAATATTATAAAACATACCAGAAAAAAGTAAAGTGACCGCATACAACCAAACACCTAGCAGAAAACGCGGTCCATTCTTAACAATTTGAACGATAAACTGAAATAATTGGCACACAAAAGTATATTAGAAAGATGATTGTGAACAGCATACTGTTTTCGTAAATATGGACACCTTTATCTGATTTCAGAAATTATATTAATAAGCAGTCATCTTGTAAAGTTATCACTTTTTCAGCTTATTGTTTTGGTATATTTAAGTACGTGTATATGTTTGGCTATATATAATCAATGCAGCTTCTGAAATTATAAGTACATAGAATATGGTATAGATTTGCATAATTAATATCATCAGTTCGTAATCGGGCATGGATTGACAGATCTGGTATATTCATGACAGGATATAGACGAAACGATGTAAACTTTCTTAACTTTCTTATTAATATTTTCAAATAGGTAAGTTACTCGTATAAGTATACATATTCTCTTACTAAAACACCTGACCGGGAGTTACACTGATAAACAAATGTACAAATGTTGACAACTAAGACTCCTTTATCAATAAACATTTTTCAAAATCTCCAGTCAGAGAATTATTGGATTTTTGTCCCACGTAGGCAATGTATCGAAAATAAGGGTAATAATGAATAGCCACGTCATAACGGCCGCGCAAAGCAAAGAACACAGTGAAACATTGTATGATGTTGTCACATATTGTTGATTAAGCTTAAAATGATCACCCGTTTAGTTTCTTGGGCCATCTCTCTCTCTCTCTCTCTCTCTCTCTCTCTCTCTCTCTCTCTCTCTCTCTCTCTCTCTCTTTACAGGCAGCAAGAAGAAAGAAATCTATCAAACACAATACTCTAACATGTTAGGCTTGGTGATTTGACATACAGTAGTTTTAGGGAATTTTTATCCGTTATTCCATTATTTTCTTATGCAAGATCGATTTGCAACCCTAGACCGTTTGAGCAATTCACGGGTAATGATGGGCTCACTTACTTCAAAGGAACTTTAAATTTATTGAATCAAAATATTTTGTTTTGATAAATGCCCATCACTTAGCAATGCCATGTACTACGATCCAAACTTTACTATTGAGTTTTGTTCAAAAAAGCAAACTTATGTATCATCATCTGTGACAATATCACTGAAACATATGTGGTCACTTACAATATTCGGCAAGTGTCTTTTTGGCGATTTCAGCCGGAGTCCCTTTTGATGAGCAGTCAGCAAATGCGGTACCCATCTTGCACAAACCTTTTGAGGTTCAAATGACTCTTCAATATATTACAAACAGCTTGCGAATTAATGCCCATTTTGATAGAAATATATTCCATTATTTATAGAGCGTCTTCATCCATTTGTCCCTTCCGAAAAGTGGGTCATCTTCTTTGGGTTCGCGACCATCTTTAAAACGATGAGACCAACTCAGAATCGTAGGATGTAACAGAGAATTACATCCGTAAACTTTATCCAAGTATGCCATGAGAGCAGTTAGGGAGTATTGTAATACATTTTGGAGGTGCGCATTTGGTTATAGCGCCCCGTTTAAGGAATTCTTAGATTTGTGTGATTTTACTTGTTTGATTATTGGAATTCGGTGCAATGGAAATATTCCGTAGCCCGAAATAATTAGCCAATTATTAGGAGCAAACTTCAGGAAGAGAAAGTGTTAGTGAGTTTCCATGATGCCATGGTCAGTGAGTAGCGAATTAGACCCAAACCGCATGACTGTCCCTGTAATAATGTAGTCCTTAATAAAATCTAGTAGTGTACCTTGGTGTTGTGACTGCAGTGGCAGTATTTACGGTAGGAAACCGGTAAATTACACAATGGAGTAAAATGAGAAGGGACTCTGCAGTTACCGTTTATGTCGCCATGGTGGCAAATGTGATGTAGTTGTATTGGCGTAATGTGCCTTGGGACCATGGATTGACTGGCCTAAGGTGGCGTAGTTAAAACAGTTCCCTGTGGTAGGAGATATTTGTAGAGTTTCTACGGCGTGAACTGCTGACGGTACGGAAAGTTGATGAAGGGAAACTATGCAAACGTGCGGTTGATAGATATTTGGCAAGTTGGGAAATCTGTGGTCTTACATTGATTAGAGTAAAATTTATGTATAGAATGGACACGTCGGGCTTTCTAACTTACAACTGAAGTTGTATAGAAGTCTTTGGAAATTTGGGGTAAACTTATGGCTTCTAGCGGGAATCGCGCCAGGGTTTGACACCGCTCGGTCAAGCAAAGACCCCTGGCTTGTAACAGTATCTTAAGAGAGCTATATTTGACAGTATACTCTTTGCTCTGTAGCAGAATTGTTCTCTTTCCCTGGCAAAAGGTCACTCTCACCTATGCTACGTCACACCTATATATCTGCAGGTGTCCGGCGTGCTGCACGTACAGCTGCAGACCATTTTATAGAATGTTATTTTTATCTATAGATCGGCATTAAATTTATTGACAGGTCTAAAGAAACAAAACGTTAGAGCCAAATATTCAAAATTTATCAAATACTCCTTGCGTATTAAATGAAATATATGAAATTATTAGACTCGTTTATGAAGCAGTTACAGGTGAACACAAATCTTCTCGTCCTCGTAAGGTAAAGGGATCTTTTATTGAAAGGTGTTGATTAACCCTCCCTTCTCAGCGTGGGTCTGAAAAATGAGATAACCATGCCGTATTATTTTCAAAGTTTACCTTGGCAGCCTACTATGGCAAGGGTCTCCGATCCATCTCTTTCATGTATGCTATTGTTTGCTTTTATGAAATGTCAGTGTCAATATTTCAAGTCAAATTTAGTCAGATTAACTTTTGTCTATATATGTTCAGTGTAGAAGAGTACACGAGGTGGAATTGTTAGTAGGATGTGTCCAAACAATTCAATGTGGCAGTATCATTTATAGTTAAAAGCCCGAAAACACACAATATTTGATTTGAGATTGATTCGTTACAAAGAAGGAGGTTTTACAAAGCGATCGAATTACCAAAGAAAAACAGAACTCGTGCTATGTTTGATTTTCATTCTACCATCACCTTTAAGGTGGGCCACATTATTACGCTCAGCTCATCTCAGTCCGTACAGTTCATATGGTACGAATCCTATTGTTGTGTTTGATTCAAGAGTATTTATTTATCCTTACGGAACTGTGCATTTCCTTTTTCGTCAAGATCAAACAAATAGGAAAAGAAGAAATAGTGCTTCATGCCACTCACCAGAGCACTGAAAAGAAACATAAAATGTGGTAAACACAAGAAAAAAATGTAAATTATTTATTAATATTTAGAACTTTTGTATTTCCAACTGTAATAAATTCGTTACATCCCTGCAATAATTTTGAAGTGAATTTAATACTTGTGTCAACTACAAGCTTCTTCTAAGAGAAAGCACGTCATAACTTGCCTCTTACTATTTCTATTGTGAGAACAGCATTTGTTTTTCCTTTCAGCTCAGAACAGTTACATTTAAACTACTTTAGTATAGTCTAATTAAAATGCAAAGTCTTTAGTGGTTGTATCTAAAAACTATAAAGCACTTCAGTTAACACAAGGTATTTACATGAAACAAGGCATTACCGAAAATCTATGATTATTTGATATCCTCTCTGAGGTTTAGCCAAATATTGGAATAATTGAACTGATTATCTCGATATATTAAAACCAAGATGCACTAAAGAAACGTCCTTTTTCTTGTAAAGCAGTTCATGCGACACATAAACTACAATGGTCCTGTTCCACAATTAAGTTATATTCTCACGTATTAAGCAGCGTATCGATCATCCCATTACTTCTGGGGCTTTTAGTGCAGATCAACGAGTAAAAGAAGAAGTCATAAAACTTGTAAATCTAGTCACGAAAAAGCAATCGCAAGCATTAAAAAAACTCCGTGTGTGTGTGTGTGTGTGTGTGTGTGTGTGTGTGTGTGTGACTGAGTATACTATACTACATTTCGAAATAGAAACAAAACTACATGGGAACGCGTTGAATACAACGTAGGTTTATGTCGATGCTGTCAGGCATGTTCTTACGCCGTATCAAACGAGCTCTTTCCCCCGACTCAGAACAAAGCACTTATGTGGTTTTGTATTCATTACACGTCCACTTTTAATTCACACCTTCTTTTCAATTTTCTTAATGTATAATTTAAAAAATTAATTAGGCATTGGCATTTTATGAAAGATATTGTATAACCCTCCGAAAACATCGATATATGACCTGTATAACCTGGACTAGTCATCGATATATGACCTGTATAACCTGGACTAGTCATCTATATATGACCTGTATAACCTGGGCTAGTCATCGATATATGACCTGTATAACCTGGACTAGTCATCGATATATGACCTGTATAACCTGGGCTAGTCATCGATATATGACCTGTATAACCTGGGCTAGTCATCAATATATGACCTGTACAACCTGGGCTAGTCATCGATATATGACCTGTATAACCTGGACTAGTCATCGATATATAATGTGCAGTTGTGTCATCAGTCTATCTGCATTGCTGATATGGTGACTTAATTTTTTTTATTTTAATTTTTTTTATAAAAAGTATTGTATGGGACTTATGAATGTATTTAAGCTGAAGTCACAGGTAAGTGGACTTTTTCCCACTTCTCACATGGAAAATAGGTTTTGGACCAGTATCCCTTACTTCTCACATGGAAAATAGGTTTTGGACCAGTATCCCTTACTTTTCAAATGGAACATAGGTTTTCGAGCGGTAAGAGACCCTTTTTCTTACACCGTACTTACTGAATACATACACCGTACTTATTGAATACATACACCGTACTACATACACCGTACTTACTGAATACATACACCCTACTTCCAACGTCTGGGCCAATATCACAGAATAATAGCAATTAAATATATTCAGTTCTATACAGAAAGCTCATTAATTGAAAATATCTTCAAACTCTATTTTTATGTTTTCATTTAATACCAGAAATTACTGACGCAGTACACTTAAAGGTGATACTATATGCATTTAGTTTTAAGAAAACGGAGATTTCAGTTTCTTTCTAACACTTGGACTAAATTTTTAATATTCATTTGGATCGTTTAAACAATAAACTTTTGAAACGGTTGTTCTGTTTTCTTCTCTTTATCTTGTACTTGAACAATCTCAGGAATTTAAAATGCAAACAAACGTACACTTCCTTGTTTGTACCCCAATTATGAATACGTCTCAACAAACGTACACTTCCTTGTTTGTACCCCAATTATGAATACGTCTCAACAAACGTACACTTCCTTGTTTGTACCTCAATTATGAATACGTCTCAACAACATTGTAACAAAAAGTAACTTCTAAATTTGTGTCGTAGTCAAAACAGCTGCTGCTCTCTATGATATGTCTATCTTTATGTTTGCAAACGTTTGTCAGTTTTATCCTCAGATCTACTAAATAAATTCATTTCCTCGGCAATATTAACAGACAAATTGACAAGTTCCTCCATTTACATTTGCTCCTTAAAAATACAACAAAAATATTTTTAAAAGTTCATCAGACCATATTTTTGCAATTCTGCATTTTAGATGATTTAATATGTGGTATGGGTGAAGGTACTTTTTTTTAGATGATTTACGTTGTGGAATGTTTCTTCTCTGTGGAATGTTTCTTCTCTGTGGAATGTTCTTCACTGTGGAATGTTCCTTCTCCGTGTCGTTATTGCCGCAGCTGGAAACGAGATTTGAGATTTGAGTTCTTCGGGTTTCTTAGACATTTTTGTTGTAAGTAGTTACACCCAAAATTCAGCACTTTTGGGTAATTCTGAAACTCGTTTAAAGTTCAAATGCTGTAGTTATGTCCCTTAGTCATCTTTATATTGATGTCTTGTAACTTTTAAGTGTATATGGTTCAAGTGTAAGGTTTTTACCGAATGTTGGAATATATTTAACCATGTCTTAAATCTTGACATAAATCTTCAGTCTTTCTTACTTTGTCTAGATTTTTAAATTTTCAATGTTCTTACTTTGCCTGGATTTTTAAACTGTCAATGTTCTTACTTTGCCTGGATTTTTAAACTTTCAATGTTCTTACTTTGCCGTTCTTACTTTTTCTGGATTTTTAAACTTTCAATGTTCTTACTTTGTCTGGATTTTTAAACTTTCAATGTTCTTACTTTGTCTGGATTTTTAAACTTTCAATGTTCTTACTTTGTCTGGATTTTTAAACTTTCAATGTTCTTACTTTGCCTGGATTTGTAAACTTTCAATGTTCTTACTTTGTCTGGATTTTTAAACTTTCAATGTTCTTACTTTGCCTGGATTTGTAAACTTTCAATGTTCTTACTTTTTCTGGATTTTTAAACTTTCAATGTTCTTACTTTGTCTGGATTTTTAAACTTTCAATGTTCTTACTTTGTCTGGATTTTTAAACTTTCAATGTTCTTACTTTGTCTGGATTTTTAAACTTTCAATGTTCTTACTTTTTCTGGATTTTTAAACTTTCAATGTTCTTACTTTGCCTGGATTTTTAAACTCTACATACAAGAAGTCAGCGGCAAAGTATGTTGGACGAGTAGCTAGAAAGATGATGGACTCTCATCTGAGAGGAGAAAGTTTTATTTTTAAAGTGGTATAAACACTTGCGTGACCATTCCTTACCTCCACTGTCTTCTCTGAAGACAAAACTATCCGAAGCTCTCTTATAACAGAGTGCGGATCCTAGCCATTGTTCGTCTGCTTACAGGACATAACTTTTCAAGGCAAATGTCAGGTGTGAACTCATCACTTATCATTACATGTGAAGAAAACAAGGAAAAATGTGTAACTGGAAACTTCATTTCCTTCTGACTCACAATTCGCACACAGCTTCTTGGAATCCTGTAATGTTTGCTAAAGATGAACTTTCACATCGAAAACCTAAAGACGTTCAATCCTATGTCATCAACACAGACGAAACTCATAGACTAGACACCCATAAAGTAGCCAATGATCACGGTGAGGACTCTCTTCATTCTAATGGACTACCTCGTCTGGAAAACAACATCATTGACTTCAAGAGAAGTAATGTTGCATCTAGTAAATTAAATAATGTGAGATTACAAAGGTTTCATGGTGTGTGGACAACATTGTGTGTATCTTCTTTGTCAACGCATCATTGAATTTCTCTTAAAACGTTTGGTGACTTGTTTTAACCACCAGCACTCTAGAGTTCTTTCTAAGATGGATGTTTCCCTTCATGTCCGCGCTCCGTTGACGTTTTATTTAGTAGTAAGTGTTGTGTTTTGGGTCACTAAAAACAGCATGATAGTTTTAATTTATTATACGTATCTTTACAAATTTGTTAACAAACTATAAAAATTTTAACTTTTGTTCAAAACGTTTAAAATATTTTTTTTCTAACATTTACATTTGTCTAGACATTTTTTTATCCTCCCTAAATGCAGTATATTTTGTTTGCTTTTTTTAAGGCTGTGCATTTTTAACTTTTAAAACTAACCTTTCTGCAGTTTGTAAAAGTTCTTTGTACAATGTTTACATGTTGGGAAAAAGTTCTTTATCGTCTTCGATAAATTCCGTATTAATAACTTCAGTGTTCCTTTTAGTATCGGTAATAATTTAAACTTATTCCGTACTTTTCAGTGTCTGCTAAAGTCCGTTTGAGTTTCGAAATTGGGATACTAATTTTAGTATAGGCCATAAGTTCTACATTTTTTTAAAGAATTTTTTCGGTCTCGGTCTCTGCTAAAGTCCGTATGGGTTGCAGAATTTGCATACTAATTTTAGTGTAGGCCGACTTGTTCACATTGTTTTCAGGTTTGTTTTGGGGTTTTTTTCAGTCTCTGCTAAAGTCCGAGAGAGCTCGGAAGTTTAGAACGAATTTTAGTATAGGTCAATATAATCTAATGTTCCTGATTTCTTCTAATCTCTGTGACAGTTTAGGAAGTTTAAGATCACGTCATTTTGTGTTATTATGAATTGGTTCGTTTAACTGAAGCTGTTTATAACATTATACATTATATGCAAATTTACTGACGCATCCAACTTGATCTGGGAAGTAGGTAATGCTTGATATATAAATCTCGACAATAGACATATAGCTACTAGGCAGCATATCACAACCCACGGAGTGCTGATGGTTCAATGTGGGGTGTTGGATAGTAGATGACTTGGTATTGGTCACCAAATACTGCATGTCGATGCTCTAGTCTGAGTTGTTGTATAGTAGATAACGGGGTGTTTGCCACTACACACGGAGTGTGGGATAGCAAGTGGGGAGTTTTGGCCACTACACACTCTTTTCATGGTCTAGTGTGGTGAGTTGGATAGCAAAAATGACAAGGTATTGGTCACTGATCACGGTGTGTTGTGGTATATTGTCTGGTGTTGGTTAGTAGATGACGAGATATTGGTCACTACATGCAACGGTTGATGGTATATTGTTGGGTGCTGGATAGTAGAGAACGGAGAATTCGTCGATACACACAGCGTTTTGGTGGCAAAATGTGTGGTGTTGAATAGCAGATTATTGGTCACTGGACGAGTCGGTTGATGGTGTAGTATGGGTTGCTCGAATTGGAGTACGGGGTATTCTTCACTACAGACGGCGTGTTGATGGTATAGTTTAGGTTACTGGATAGTACAGAACGAGGCTATTATCACTACACATAACGTGTTGATGATATAGTGTTGATGGTATAGTGTATGGTACTGAATACAAGAACAGGGTACTAGTTACTACACACGGCGTGTTGATTATGAAGTGTGGAGTGTTTAAACAGTAGATGACGGACTATTGGTTACTATACGCGTCATGTTCAGGATAAAATGTGGAATGCTTGATAGTAGGTGACGGGGTATTGGTCACTACAAACGGCGTGCTGCTGGTATACAGAGGTTTGTTGTACAGCAGATATGGAGCACGACACGGCGTGCTGTGTGTATTGGATTGTAATAAAAAAGTGGTTGCTGTATTGTAGATAAAAAGTATTGCATAACATTTTCTCTTCTCCCAATAAACTTTCGATCCTTTGTCTCATAAACTACTATCTCCATAAACACTTTTGTCCCCAATAACACTTTTGCCCCCATGAAACCATCC
>JAECUM010061798.1:0-14680 GCA_016617855.1 Megalonaias nervosa | reverse complement strand
GATTTCACCGAGAATAACACTTATCATTGTCAGTTAAACTTGTTTCATCAAATCTGCTCCAATCATTAACATATTCATAAGGAAAAATTCCTTTTCATGTTAACAAGCTTGGCTTGTCACCGAAATGTTCAGTCAAATTATCAAACTTACCACAGCCTTATACAAGCTCGACCAACGATGCGGCCATAAACGGCAAACAATCAATAACTCTTAACTTGCCAAGTGTCATTTACATATACTTTTCAGTGTTGTTTGTTATGCACTTTATTTTATCGTTGCTTTTAATTTAAGACGGTTTGTTATAACTTTGTTGACGAACGCTTCAACTATAATGAAAGAATTATATCCACGAAAATCTGAAAGACAACAGGAATAAAATCTTGTGAGGTATATTTTAAATTACATTTGCCATGTGCTGGACCGCGATACTTTCCAGTTATGTGACAATGATCTTTAACTCGATCTTGATCAAGCGCCCGTTCACAAATATGACATATTTCTGCTGCAGTAAATTTGGCTTCTTGTTTTATTGTCAGCGGTTTCATCGCTGCTGTCTTAGCTAGCAACATCAGGATAAAATCAGTTTCGTTGATAAGGTTTTTCAGAAGAAAGACAGCAAGATTTGCTCCACGATAAATTTTTGTTGATTTTGATAAACGTTGATCAAGAGCATAGACAAATTTATATGCTACTCCACAAGGAATATATTTTTGAATTTTTCTTGTCAAAGATTTATCAGGGTCATTTTCTGCTCCTAGCACTGGAAGTAAAATGGACTCGAAATCTGCGTTAATTATATAAGTCACTTTCATTTTTTTGTCTTTAATTTGTAAATTGTACTATCTTTTCACCCTCGCCAGGCATAGATATCCGCTGTACGTCAGAGCAATACTCGAGATGTCGATCAAGTACAGTTATTCGGGAATCTGACACAGAAATATTTCTTTTCCTCGTCCTTGTTGTACTAACCTTCGACTAGCCCGTTAAAGTTCTTGATCCACGCCTAATGATTTTTATAAAACAATAAATCCATTGTTGCTTGTGTTACGTATATGTAATGTAATTGCTTGTGTGTTAGTTATAAATTCTCTTTTAATTTATTTTTATTCACTGGATTTGACTTTTTCGGAAGGTTCAGTTTTCTGTTTTGACCTGATAACAACGCAGTTCGATTTCTACATTTTATTTTTAGTTAACCTAGTTCTTGACCTTGGTTCCGATTTTGTAAACATTGAGTGAAAATGATTGGTCATTACCAAGGTCATGTTCAACCCATGTGTTAGTCTGTTGTAAATAGTTTTATTTTTAAATTTATTTCCAGTGTGGGAATCTGATTCTTAGATAGGGCTATTGTAGCCTACGTGCAAATTGGCACTTTTTTACTGCGCTGTTCAAGTTAAAAGACCACGTGAGCCATCATGTGATCTAAAATCGCGGGTTAAAACAGACATTTTCTAGTGGATTTGATCAGTCGTAAATATATACCTTCGGGCTCAAGGTATTTTTGTCTTGTTGTTGCCATTTGAATTGACTTTTGTATTTAAAATAATTTATTCACCCTGGAAAATACTCTTCTTCGACGAAATTCTTGGACAAAGACATTCACTAAATTATTCGGAATTCAAAAGCCGGAATTATATTCTTGGTGACTCAACAAGGAACTGTTGACGCATCAAAACAAACTGGTTATAGAGGACGTCATCGCCTTCCATATTGGAACTTCATCGAGATTCGAACTTGGATTCAATTAGAACTTTTAGTGATAGGACTTATATTTTTGAATTCTAGGATTAATTTTTGGATAAGATTCACAAACCGTAAGTCCTATTTCATATTTTTACCTTGTTCTCTAGGGAAATAAATTATGTTGTTAAATTTACAAAGCTTGTTGACTTCACTCTTTTCTTTTGTTACTTTTGTACGAGCCTACACGTAACATTTGTGATGCTCGATCGCTGATGTCTCTGGAATATATCTTTTGTGATTCATCATCTACTCCGAGGATGTTAATACCGCTGTTAACAAGAGATTGTTTTGTTTTTCATATTTTGGAATTTGATTCTCAGCAACAGGAAAGTCAACCCCGCTAAAGTTTAGATTGTTAAGATGACAAGTACAATTCGATGCTGGATAAGGATGATCTCGTGCTGGAAATAACGCTGATAATACGGCCCATTTAGAATATTTGTTGTCACTGTTCTTGTCATTTACACAGCATTTTGAGTTGTTTATATTAGTTGGCAGCTCGACATATAAGCTACCTCGCAGTGGATTATATTTCATAGTGTGAAATATTATTTCTGTTAGTTTCTCAAATCTCCAGCTTGATCCTGATGCTGTGCACTCATCGGTTCTCTTCCATATTTCCTGAAATATATTATCTGACAACGACATCAAATCTGTCCCAGTTATAATTCGACGAGATTTTGATGAGATAAGGATCAGCAAATTCCTCGCGTTGTTGTTGAGACGCAGGCGTCTCTGTATTAGGCTGCTCCGAATAGATATTTAGCTTAGAAAACTGACATAAAATTGTACTATTATTTTCAGACCCTTGTGCGTGGCAAGCTCGGATTTAATTGTTGGCAGAAGCAGATGATATAATTTTTTGGCAGAGAAATTTACTAGTGAATGTTTATTATCAAGTCTACAGCTGTTTTAGGACCCAACAAATGCAGTTGTATTTTTTTTAAGTTGATAGATTTTTGTCGAGAATAAACTTTTTTTTGCTATATCATTCAATTTCAACATCGCTATATCTGCCTTTTTAAATTTCTCTAATAGTATGATATGAAAATGTCAATTAAAGAAACAAAATTGCTATTATTATAAGATGAGCGAAATTATGCTTAGTGGACTTAAACCAACGGTTAGTGAGCAAGAGATATTCTACGTTCACCAGAAGTACAGCTGGTATGCTGGAAATATGCTGGGAGTGGTGATTAATCTTAAAACTAAAACTTCGTTTGGGATTAGAACTCCGGCTGGCTATAAGAAAAATGTGAAAGGTGTTGATGATACCGAGTATACTGAAATGTTTAATTTTATTCATACGCTGTTCTGTGAGGAGATTCCAGCGGGGAAGCGAGTTTGTCATGCGAATGATAGGTAACTGATAATATTATCGCCAACTTATTATTGCAAGACGAGTTTCAACCATATCCGATTTATAATTTGTACGAAGCTTAATAGTGGATATTTACTGGTAACAGTACGAGGAACACAAACCAAATAAGTTTTGTATCTCTCACATCTTCTTGTATATGAGGTATTTCATGGACCTATCCCAAGTGGTTTAATCATCGACCACAAGAACATAATTAAAATCAATAATTGACTAGAGAACCTTGATCTTGTCAGTTCGAAAGAAGACATTAGGCGAGGTAATGCTGGAAATTCTGGCAACTTTAAAATTCTTAGACCTGTTATAGCAACTAACTCTATCACAGGTGAAGAAATATACTTTTCATCAATTTCAGCAGCAACGAAATATTTTGATATTTGTTCAGCATCAGTAAAAGATGTTGCTGATGGTATTACAAAATCTGCTCTATCGAAAACAAGCGGAGATAGAATCTTCTTTTGTTACGAATCACCTGCTGTTTAAAATGTTTGCTACCTCGCTGTTTGTCAATCAACAATTTGTATATCTGCTTAAGGTTTCTTTGACGTATTCGACAAATATCTTTCCATGTCGAAGTATATGGTCGAGTTCAAGATTGCTGGGCAAGATCAAATTATTTTTTCTCGTTCTACTTCAATGCAAGCTACGACGTTGATGTCACCGCGGAACATATTTATTACAATCTCATCTAGCTGATGAGTTACAACATTAGCTCGAGTAACAAATCTATTCATATTTTATAATTAACACAAAATTAAAGTGTAGGTTGCGAAGCATCCCGAGGACTCCTCTGCAAGCAGTTTATTCACAGATCAATTTTCAGAATGTTTCTGAGATCTTCCCTTGTCAAACAACTGTGAACTCACTTCATAACAGTATCCGTGTCATAGCTAACAAATAGTTTTAGGTATTTCTCAAGTTCTGATACCTCAGAACCTGTCCATAACACGCTAAACGCCGAGTAAGCATCATATTCAACGATAAAATTCACATGTTTTTCTTCTGTTTTTCATTGCTCATAAATAGCTTGACAGCGTCGAATAACAGATTCATATTTAAAATTTTAGCTCTGACGATTCTTCGTATTCCATCGGGCATTTTATTACAGTAATTAGATAAAAGTTATTTTAATAAGCTGTTTCAAACAACTTTGTCGTTCGCAAAAAGGTTGTCAAATCTTTACTCTGATATCGATCAAGATGCGAAGCATCTCAATACTGTAGAATACAAACACTCCGAGTGTGAATCTCAGTTTTCGAAGAATCAAGATGCAAAGCATCTCAATACTGCTAGCAGTATGAAATTCGACCTAGAAACGTATCTATTTCCTGTCGTCAAGGACAAATTTGTTGATGAACCAGGTATAGTACCTCAAGATGAACAAGTTTATGCTCAGCAAAATCAAGGTACAATGAAAATATCACCTCGCTAAGAAGATCAAAAAATATTCTGAGAGTTGTTAAAGCCTTTCATGAATCGTGGACAGCTAGAAGTGTATGGCCATCAAAAAATTATAAAATTTGATTTTCTGTTTGTTAAGATTTTTAACCAGATGGGAGAGTGCGAGCACTCCGCACTAACAACAACGCGAAGACAATATTTAGTATCGTTGTGTAGGCCAGTGAAATGTAAGTCTGTCCTTTTGAAATACCGAAAGATTTACTTTGGCTGGATCGTGGGGTGTTCCACACCCTGTGATCTGATCAAAGATTTTTGATCTCACTAGTTGGTATCCAACTATTAAAACTGACACTATAACCTCTCCATTTAACCAAACTTCGTTTACGTTTTCTTGCTATTACTCGCTCGATGACGAATATATCCTGGTCCATCTTTTGTAGTTCCTGTTCGTAGAAACTTCCAATAATTTTTCTTCTCCTGATAAATCTTTTAGTTCGTAAGTTACTGGTATTGTTGTTAAAATTTTATCCACAACAAATGCTTCCTCAGGCCAATTTGGGGTAAATCCTTTTTCGAATGTTTTCTTTTAACACGATCACCAACTTTAAACTTGTGTCTTCGGTACATATTCTCATTCACCAATATTGGATTATTAACTGCTTCGTTGGGCGACATTCCAAGAGTTTTATGTTTAGTGTTATTGTAATCCGATACAATCCTCGGCAGATCATCAAAGAGTATCTGTTAGAGTTTTTCGCTGTGAGTTGCTTATATATCTTTTCTTTCAGCGTGCGATTAAATCTCTCAACGTTGACACTTTTTCCTTCATTTCCAGTGATATACTTGATAATGTTATTTTGTTCTAGATACAACTTGAATTGTTTATTAAAAAAACTGAGTTCCGTGATCGGTCCATACTATATTTGGTTTTCAGATCACGAGCGGTCCGTGATAATATCTTTTAACGCGTTAATTATAGTTTTTCCCGTTTTATCTGCAACAGGTACACTAAGGGCGTTTTTTCTAAAAATATCAACTACGTTCATCAAATACCTTTTGCTGTCGCTGTTCTGTGCAATGTTTGACATATCAGCAGTATATATCGCCCAAATGTCATCAACTGCATTTGCGACAACCTTTCTTCGAGGAAACATTTTTTGGGGTTTGTGAAGTTGAGACGCGAGCGTCTCCAGTGCAAGAGTGTTCTGCACTCCTCCGAACGAGGGCTGAGGTACATGCACCTTACCAAGTCGGGGCTTTCCAAGCCTGAGTTTATATTTTGTTGCTATAATACCTTGAACTAGTTTATGATCAATTCGCTCTCGTATTCCACTAGGTTTCATATCTCTTAGTTCGTCAATCATAATACGCTCACAACCAGATTTATCGTTTTCGTTGTCATGGTAACATATGTCATGACGCATTGCGATTGCATCAACCTGATTATATGGTTCTTGTCCTTTTAACGGATTGTCATTTTAATCAAGTTGTTTATTGAACGGATTCCAAGGACCAGTATACCTATGTCGAGGCAATGTCCATCCTCAGCTGGGTTTAGGCAATTTGCCAATTAACTTGCGTATATCCAAGCCGGATCCGATTACAGCTCTCTGATTACAGCACTGACAGTAAGTTATTATTTTATCCTGCTCTATACACAGATCGTAGTCAGCTTTACATTTGCATGATTTGCTCCGCATTTTTATTATAATTTAATCGCCGACTAAAATAACATCAGGAATTCTTTGCATTCCTTGATCTCCAGGTAGTAATGAGTCACGATTAAGAAACATGCACTTTCTTTCTGCCACAGGTAGCACAAATACTTTTCAGCGTTAGTCGATTGTTTTTAGTTGTTTCCGTAGTTTTATTTGTATTTTCCGTTTTACTTCTGCACTTGAGGCAATATGTAGTCATTTTTATATTTGCTTGTTAGACAAATTGCAATTTTGTCGTTTTCCAAGCTTGGTTTAGGTGTAAACTTTAAAATAAATTTCAGAAAATCACCCGCGGCGTGCTTTGCACCCAGTCCTTTGGACCCGGATGCTTGCGTCCCAGATGCTTGCATCCGGGATATTTGTTTGATAAACATAACACAGTAATATCCATAAGCTGCAGTTCCATCTGGCTGCAGCTGATTAGAGGAGTAATTGATTGTTTTGCATTTTTTCGATGATAGCACGTACTGTTTGATAACCTCACTCGAATGTAGATCAAACGAATCATAATAAATGTTGTTGTAAAGCGCTACCCAATGCGTGCCAGATCCGTCGTTCAAATTTTGGATATTTATTACACAGCTTGCTTCAGCTGCTGGCAGAGATCGAAGTGATAACTCGTCTTTTCAAAATATTCCTTGAAATCCGTTGACGTCTTTCAGTTTATCTAGAATCTCAAAGTTGTTCAACGGTGAGCACTGTGTATCATCAGTCCTCTCCCACGTCCTATCCCCAACAGATTGGGAAGCAAACTTTTCTCTATTCCGGCTAGCAACGGCCCTATGAATCCACCTTGGACCACTTTCCGGTTCGTCTTTTGTGGTTCTCTTTTTTTCAATTGTTTTACGTTTCCTTGCTGTTTTACGTTTCCCGGGCATTTTTTATTATAATCGTTAGACAAAAGTGAAATGCTTCACATTTTACACAAGTTGTTTGATACCGTCACCGGTGATTCCATCTCCGGTGACTCGTCGCCAGACACAGCCTTTTTGTTTTTGTTGCTCCGGATATTGCCCCTAACGCAGCAGCTATTCCTAATGTTCCTAGTACTGGCAATAATTTTGGTAGTACCGTTTTTACAATAGTTGCCAGTGCAGGTCCCAGAAATCCTCCACATATTTCTTTATTTCGAGCAATTGCAGTAACTTCCGCTGATGATAATCTAAAGATAAAAGGTTTTTGCAGTCGTATTTTATTGAGTTGCCGCTGTGTTAGCATCAGTTTTGCTGGCAGAACAGTCTGCGTTCCCCAAGCACTCGGCATTCCAAAATCTATCTTCAGCGAAAACAGATTGTCGTTTAACAATAGCAATAACTTGTCCCAGCGATATATTTATCTCGTGTTTAATATATTTCATCTTATTTTATATTTCTTTTGTTTGATAAAATTGTACCGCTCACACCTTAGTGTTTACATTTGGACAGTCATTCTGCCTTTTGTAGAATCTATCGTTAAGAATCTGTCAGATACGATCAACTCATATGCATAATACGCAGCTGGAACAGCTTGAGCGACTGGAGCAGCTGAAATATTTAGTGTCCGTATAACCTCAATATCGGGGCCCCGAGTGGCCGAGTGGTCTAAAGCGCTCACCGTTACGGATCACTGCCATCTCACCTCTGTCTGCGTGGGTTCGAGTCTCGGGCTTGGCCAATGTGGTTATGTGAGAAAGCTTGCCGGTAGCTTCTCGTGGGTCGGTGGTTCTTTCCGGGTTCTCCCGGGTTCTTCCTCCACCATTAATACTGGCCGCCATGTATAGCCTATCGTGTGCTGAAAAATGGCGTTAAACCCTATGACAACAACAACAACAACCTCAATATCTGAAGTTGATCCAGTAGCTCGTTCTGAATGTTTTGATACGTCAAAGTGAAATATTGGATAAAGTGTTCTAAATTCTTCGATTGAAATTTGAGATCCACTATCAGCATCCTGATACTTTTGCATGGCCTCGATCAAGAACATGTAAGAAAGAGACACATTTCTATCAGCTCCAAGTGTAAAATTACATTCGATTGCTCGTTCTGGATACTGTTTAGAATTTATTCTGACAAATATTTGTCTGACAGCTGCATTGTCGAAAACTGAATTGTATTGTAGTTGACTATTATGTCGGTCTTGACGCTGAAACACAATAAATATGTCTTGGTAACTGTTCGTTTGGGGCTGTTGTTATTCTCCATGTATTATTAGTCGAATTTGGTACCGCTATTTGATAAATTTTGTTTTGCATAAATTACAATTTCTTGGTAAATGTGGTCAACATCGCCTCAAGTTCGATTATTTTATCGATCGACGGAACAACACATGGTATCCATAAAGTTAGTCGTGAAATTATAAATTGTGCATCAGCGAACACCTGCAGCTTTCATCAGACAATCGCTTTGATCAGCTTGGTCAAGTATAAGTGTATGTTTTATACCACGAAATACCTTATTATAGTCGTGGAAAACTCTGAATATTGTGCTCAATGGTAGCATCATTGTTATTTGACCCGAGATATCTGTGAACGCTCTTCGTTTAGCGTAGCCCTCATTATATAATTGATTTGTAATAAACAGTATTATTTATAATACGATTTGCTACTGCTAACATTGCAGTTCCATCAGCATCAGCAGCTGATGCAGTAATTTCAAGAAAATTACAAGCTGCTATCTGCGATTCTCTTACTGCATCTTCATTTGCAGCTGCAGCTGGTGCATCAATACCAAATTTAGCGGCGTTTGCGATACGAAAATCTTTAACTATATTTACTCTCTCAGAAGCATCAGCTCTAGAACCAAGTGCATTAAAATAAGCATACTCGTTTGAAACAGCGGCTCCAATTCCAGTATCTTTAAACCACAGCATATTTTTTGCAAAAAATCGTGAATAGCCATCGCTGAACGACACAAGGGTAAGAATTGTACTTGCTACTGGCAAATGCATAGAAATATATTCTACTGTTTGATAAGCTAGTAGATATCTTTGCCCTTTTAAACAAGATCCAGCCGTTATTCACGAGTTTTATTTGTGTGCCAGCAGTAATATTAGCAGGTGCTGCTCCACCAGGTGGAGCTGTTCGGATTCTACCTCAAACTTCAAGTACGGCTTTATGCGGCAGCAGAAACGCATCTTCATCGCGTGTGTTAAAGGTTCGTATGCCCATTTTGTTAGGTTCGTTTGAAGTTTCGTCGAGATATCCAACATATTCAAATTCTGTTGTTGAGTCATCTGCGGATTTTTTCTCAGTCGGGTCAAGGTAATTTTTATAGACATTTTTTATTTCTATTTGTTAGATAAAATCACTAAAACGCCGCAATATCAGCGAACAGAGCCCCCGGTTTGAGGTCGTGTTTTAGTTACTAATTTTCTAATAATTTCTTCACCTGGCGAAGAGAGCATTTTTTTTTCTCGAAGTTATCATAGCTCGTGAGGTTTCTGATGTTGGTGCAATTTCAGAAATTGTTTATTTTATATCCCTATCAGTTGCAATAGGTGCACTTGGCAAAGTGCCTGGGATGCACTGTACCCTCACTCCGCCATTGATTTTATCACCAATCTTTTGTCCTGCTACTGTACCTGCTGCTGAGGCGGCTCCTATGGTTAAAGATTCTGATGCGTCTAATGCAATAGGTGCTTCTTTATTTGCAATTTCAGGTACATTTTCAATTATTTTAGAGAATATATTTCTAAAAAAACCTCCTACGATTTTTCTGCGATAAATGTTTTGTTGTTACATTTTGTTATACAAAACTGTCTGATAAAATTGACTCTGGTGAGCTAGCTGTGAGCTAGCTGTGATTAGTTAACTAATCGTGGTCAGCTAGCTCACTCCATCAACTAGTTGATGGACCTCAAGTGCAGATAATATGTTACAATTTCGTTATTGAGATTTAGCTGCCGGCCGGATTGATCAGTCAGTGTCATCGTGATAGAAGATATTTGATTTTCGACACTAACAGGATAGTAGGTTATTTGCCGTGGAGTCACTTGCATCAGCGAACCTGGCGTTACATCAGGACAAAAAGAATAGATAGTTTGACCTTGACTGCCATGTGCCGTGTATAACCCGCTGACAATGGAGCAGTTTATTAAAATCGAATTTAATTTTGTTATATCCACTGGTAACTCACCGTCGTATGAAATAGAAGCACTTGCAATCGAGAACTGTATTGTTGTCGAACAAAACCTACCATCGACCCGATGCTATTGGCGGTACCGAAATCAACAAGACTATTGTTTTTCAACGTGATTCTGGCACGCAGTGTGTCATAGTTTGGAATGAGCTCAAAATTGTCTTATGCAGATCCAACTCCAGTTGTAATCAATAACTTTATTGCTTTATTTAGATATGTAACTTTATAACCGCCTTGTGGTATCATAACAGAAGTCCATTGAAATGTAAAATCGTCATTCAAGTTAGTCTTTACATTTGCCATGGCGTGCCAAGCAGTAGCTGAAACTAAACCTATTTTATATTGCGTCCCCGAGTCTAGCTCGATTGGTGGATTATAAATAACAGAGAAGTTTGCACTGCCCGCCGTAGTCTGAGATGAATCAAGCAGTAATGTGGCTGATAACATTCTTATGTTATCTGATAAATAAAACTGAACTGCTTGCAGTTTGTGCTTTGCAGTTAGAGAATCAAATCACTTTGTCAAATATAATATTCGTCGGATGTTAGATAACCGTTTGATCTGAGATTATCTAAAATGTCAACAATTTCGTTGTCGATTTTTGTGTTCATTTTTCCGGCTTCTTTTGATGAGATTAATAACATCAGTCGATCAACTATTTCAGTGGTTAGGTGATGCCTTCACCAGACTATGAGGATTCATCCGATTCAGATTATTTATCTTGTTGCTTCACCTCTAGGTAGATCTTTCTGAGAGTATCATCAGACTCATCTAAGACGTTTCTTTCATCTTCTTTTAAACGTTCCTATCTCATCTCAATCAGAGCACTGAAAAAAGTTTTTTCAATGGTCTACCTTTAGTTTTTCTGTACCTGTGTATTGTATCTAAGATATCACTTGCTAGAAAACCATTTCCATAGATAATCCCAAGAGCAGCGGTATTTTTGTTAAAATTCTCATCATCAGTAAACTCGACGAGTTTTTTGTTATCATTAATCAGGTCATCATATTTTTGTAATTCCGTGATGTGAACATCCAGTTTTGATCTAACACAATCGTACTCATTATTGCTCCACTCCACTCTCATACTTTTGATAAATCGTTGATTATATTACTACTTTCCAGAAAGATTGCTATCCTTGATCAATATTTTCATACGTTTTGATGATTTCTTTAATATATCTGACTCGTAAAATAAACCTGTCAGGATCCTTCGATAACACCTCATGTAACTTCATCAATTTTTTTCTGCAATTTTAGCTTGTCTTAGTGTGATAAACCCAGTTTGTTTTAAACTATCATCAGATAATATTTTTGGCTGTTTGTTTATAACTTCACGTTTAGAGGAATTTTTTCAATAATATCTTCGGCAACATTCTTTTGTCCATCCTCGAGAAAGCCTTTTAAACCTTTTTTTCTTAACTTTTCAATATCCTCTGGTGATACGACAGAAATATATGGCTTTTTGCCAAGTACAGCTTCAGTCACTGGTCTAAAATGTCTAGCAGTTTCCTTTGCTGTTTGCTGTAGTCCCCGACGTTCCTGTTCAACTTTTTTCTTAAATGCAGCTCTCGTTGCAACAAATTTCTTTAGAACCTCTACTCGTTTCGCGTCCATTTTTATATGTATCTGTTAGATTAATTTTCACAGTACAAAAACTTATCTATTCCACAGCTAAACATACGATTTCGATCTCGTGCTGTTAATAATCGTTGAGGTTTTGTTGCAAGTGAGTCAAGTTATTATTCGGAGAATATGCCAAATTATGCGTTTGCGTCTAACAGTCCTATATCTGGCGGGTTAGAGTGAACCACAAACGGAGAAATAAGTGGCTTTTGGATCAAAATACAGTGCCCAGAAGCCGTAGCAATATGGAAATTTCAGCTACGAGGTCGACTAAATGCTAATGTCGGACGAATTTATAGTTAGCAATTAGAAGGCTCTGACGATTTTATAGTATGGACTAGGCTGTATGCGACATCGGTTGTTTATGTTGCTACTTCTCAGCAATTTATACTTGATCCTATATCAACCACAAACAAGTACTCGTATTTTCAGATATATGTCAACGGCGCAGAAGGTCTTTACCCAGGTTTGACGATATTTCAGATATATACAGTTGACTATTTAATGTGATTGTAATATATAATGTCTGTTGATCCTCCATTGATTAGAGTCGCAAAAGAAATACGCAATCAAAAATTTTGATATTATTAGCAAATATTATTAGTAAATACTGTCCTGTAAGCGAATGTGAGGAACAGCGATAATAGGTTGAAAAGTTGTTGATAAATATGTTGATTGAGCTAAATAAAGAAAATCTTTCGACGATCGACAAATCTAACCTTGTAAAAACAAAATTTCATGGTGGTAAGTGACTAAAAAAAAATTCATGATGAGCTTGACACACTTGCTGAAACAAGGAAAAACAAGTTTTAAAAAATCGTAAGCTTAAAGACACATTTGCTAAACGTCGAGCATTTCGTGTGTTAGGCATGGACTACTATGATAAAAAGACGTTGATGGAAATGGTAGATAATAGTACTGATGTTAACCTGCTAACAACAGCATATCTAGTTCTAACAGACTCTCTCGCCAGTGATAAAAAGTATGACGTATATCACATTAATGCTGCACTAAACGCAATATCAGAAATTGAGCATAGGATTGAGTCATGATGATGCTGAACGAGACCTATTTTATCTGAAACTTGACGATATTACAATTGTAGATCCTAGTATCGATGAAGATTATGACGCGCATCATAGTTCTAAAAAATTGCGTTCAAAAATCTGTAAAAAAAAAAAAAAAAAAAAAAAAAAATTCTGGAAAGTTACTAAAAGAAACAAAATACAAAAATATCAAAGAGTTGATTGCCGGATACCTAAACCTACCCGTCAATGACATAGATATAGAACAAGCAGATATTCGTGGTCTTTTGAGTTTTGCAACAGCATCTACAATTCTCAGGCAATATCTGGTACTTAAAAATTTTAAACTGGGACAGTTATGTTATGTTGTTAGTTATATCGATGAAACAGAAGATATTTATCTTGATAGAGTCAATGATGTTACTGAAATACCAACAAATTTTGATCCTCCATTTTCATCCTCAGATCTTAAAGTCTTAACAGATAGCAGATATAATGATATCTCATCTGAAGCATATGATAAGTACAGAGATTTTCTTGATGATCCTGTTAATATTAAATTTAGTGCTCTGGTTGATAAGGCTGCTGCTGAAAATATCTTCACTACATCAAAATTGAAATAATTACTGAAACAGTTTCATAATGACAAAAACAGAAATTATTGATTTCAATCATATCTCATCAGGTCTCCTAGGCAACAACAGGGACGAGCTGATCAAATGCTACGAATATTATCATAAAAAAACTTTACTGCGTCAGACGGGCCAGAAAATATTACAGTAAAATAATAGGCGTGCTGAACTGCATTCCAGTGATACTAACAACAACTGGAATTGTGTCAACGGGTGAAACAGCAAATCCGTTACTCCTTATAGTGTCAGGAGCAGGTATTGTATTTTCAGCAATAAATAAAAGATAGAGCCAAAATACCAGACAAAAATACTTGTTGTAGAATAGCACTAGCGACCTATAACAAAATTCTTAATCAACTTCGAGCTTATCTAAGAAGTGAGAAGTTTATTATGTTAGATCTGATACAGGAACTACGTGTCAAAGACGATTTGCTTGTTGATATAATACAGAATAGAGCTGTGAAATACGAAAAACAATGCTCAGTAAATTTTGGGTGAAATATGTAAAATGGAAGACATTACAGTGGAAGATACCATGTCAAAGATGAAAAGAATTCTTTTCCGAGGTAATCATATGACGATTATGCTTGACAATGAAAAGTACAGCAAGTATTTCAAAATCAGAAATAAGATAAAGTGTCTCTGGTTCGGAAGGAGGATTCAGATTATTTTAGTAAGCTTGCTTGGGTTACAGGCTCAATTTCTGATCCTATTGATAATCTTTACAATCCAATATCATAAGACAAATACACAAAGACCACAATTAATGATGAGCTAAAAAAAAGTGTTATGTCAATAAATCAATAGTCTCACATGGAAATTTTATCAAGATGCTAGAACCTGGCTCTCTCTCATCAGCGGTAAGATTAATTTGTACTTGTTCTGTCACGATGATGAGAGTTATATAATAGCAAAAGCTGATACTTTAAAAATATCTCGACAAGTGGCTGTGTAAAGTTGTGTGAATTGCAAAAATAGGGATAGTACAATTTTGTGTGAAATGTAAAATAAAAACGGCAGTAGTCTTAATAAAGGGAATC
>JAECUM010061795.1:0-16266 GCA_016617855.1 Megalonaias nervosa | reverse complement strand
CTAGTTTTTGATCACCAACCATAAGTTTTAAAATATTTTCTGGTTTTTATAGAGTAGGTTACAACTATTTGCTTTATTTATTTTTAAAGAAATTTTCATTATGCATATAAATCGTTCTGCTCATCATTTTTCCATTAGTCGAAAGCAATTATTAAAACATGAAACTTGTTTTACGTCATCGCCTAGTTAATTACACCATCAACCCGATATGACCGTTTTTCATAAGGCATAAATTGTATATATATATGTATGTATATATATATATATATATATATATATATATATATATATATATATATATATATATATAATCATAAAGTTTTAATGACAACGAGAAATAGACTTCGAGGGAGCTAAATACATTAAATACCTATAGAAAACTGACAATGAATTTCTCCAATGCGAGAAACATACATGGACCATTGACCAATGTTATTATTAGCCAGATGTACATCATTGGGTAAATACATCTATACCGGATGACGGTCTGAGCCTTTATAAATGGGATCCAACATCTGCATATATACCTGCCACACACAGTCCAATTTAGAAGGTATCTGAAAATTAAGTCCAAAAAAGAAATGATGCTGATTTTGTACATAATGGCTGTCAAAAGACTAATAAACTGTTTTTCTGCTTCATCAGCTGGAAACCGACATGAATTATGCGATAGTTGCAATCATTAGAACTGGACTAATTTTTCACTTAAATCGTATTTATTTTCAATTTATCTATCAAGATATTGTTGAAATGTATTTCTCCACATTGACAGGAACAAGTTTTGATACTAATATGTCGATCAATCAAATACTGATAAGATTTATAGTATTAAATGGATAAAACACAAACTGACCGTCTCAAGAAATATTAAGTCCCAGCAAGTCAATGATATTTTCCTCAAACGTTGAATGTTTTTAATCTAAAGAATAACGTGAATAGAATGTTACAATAAGCGATATTTTCGAATGAACGGATACTGATTAATTTGAGAACTTGTGCTCTGAATATGGCGGTGGCTTGCTGGCTGGCACTGTGGGCGAATAGGTTTGCGATGCTCCCGAATACACCTGTGTACTGATGCCAGGACTGTTCCCTTGTGCTCCAGTGTAGTTCCCATAAGCTCCTGGATATGATGCGTGAGTATGAATAACAGTTTGTCCCACCACTGGATAAATCGTCTGAACCGGAACTTGCACGTTCTGTCTCTGCCAAAGGAAATTTATCATCTGAAGGGGTATATACTTGTATGAGTATGAAATAATATATTCACCACTACCATACGCAGAATCGCAATTTCCTATACATAGAGCATGCTAAAATTCTACTAATTTAAAAATAAAATTAGGGAATCTGTCAAATAATTTATACTGGTTGCGAGCCTTGATCATTGTCATGTTTGCTAAGCCCCAGCTCCAAAGTCATGTATAAGCTATAATCTAACTGTCTTAGGAATATCACTGCAGTCAAGCGTTTGATGTCTAAAGATTTTCGCTGGCTAGTGTTGAACTCTTACGCAAGGTTACCATGACCCGCCTGAAACCAAAAAACTTGAATCGGCAAAGGTGATAGAACGCACTATCTAAACAAAGGCTTGTAGTTATCACACCTATGTGTTAAAGCTTAATCCAAAGATCAAATGGAATTCCGCGGGGTGAGCGGAGCGTGTTCTCATCCGTCCCCACGTTGACAGACAGCGAGAGGTACATTGTCCGCTAAGTTGATTGGATTAGTTCACTGCGAAATCCAATCGAAATTGAGATAGAGGGTGTGATTATAGAGAAGTGGTGGAAGAGGAGAAGAGTCTAGAGGAAGTGGAGGAGGAGGAGGAATCTAGAGAAAGTCGAGGAGGAGGAGGAGGAGGAGCAGGAATTTGGGGAAAAGTCGAGGAAGGAGAGGAGAAGGAATTGGGAGAAATTGGATAGAGAATGGATACACCAGATGAGTAGAAATGCAAGGACTGCTAATCAAATCATGTAATAGGCTTATTAAAGGGTCGAGCGGAAGGAGTGTATTTGGAAATTTGATTATTGAATTGTTATTAAATTGTTATTCATCAAATCTCAACCTTTTTGTATATTTTACCATCTAACCGTCGGCATTGTTGACTGGGGGTTCGGAGCTTTACATCTATCTTTCATTAAATTTAACATCTAACAAAATAGTGCTTGGGTGGGACTTCTATAATAGTTTAAATAAAACATTAGGAGCACCCCACCCCAACCATAACAATCCCCTCAGTGGTGGCATCGTCCGGAATCTGAGTTAGACATAAATACTATCTTTACGACCTAAAGTATTAGTTGTTAGGAAGTATCAGTGAACAGTTGTGAGATATTTTATATCCTGTGCATTTTGAATTATTATGATTTCCAACTTGTGTATGTTATATTTTGATATTTGATTGTTTGGTAGATTTCAGTTACTTACAGTAATTGTGAAGCAAATATCAGGCAAAATATCTTACCTGAGCGAAGTTAGTTATTGTCAACAGGTAAGTATTGGGTTAGGAACTTGTAACATCTGTCACTCGTTTATTAAGTCGAGACAAGGTATCACTTACTGTTAGTATCATCATAAAGTGGCTGCATAAAGATGATCAAAGATCTAGGGTACGAAGGAGATCGCCTAGCAGGGTTCATAGAGGAGAGAATCAAAGAATGGAGGGCCGAAAAAGCAGCCAAAAGAGAGACACAGAAGGAGCTGACCAGAATAGTAGCGGACAGTGAGACACAGAATGAGCTGGCTAGGATAGCAGCGGACATATAGACACACATGGAGCTGGCGAGGATATCAGCGACCGCGATAGAAAGAGAGCTCGTTCACGCTCTCGAAATGGAGAAATTAAGGGTAGAAGCATGGACGACTCCAGTTCTGGAGGGAGCGTACGACCGATTATCGACCAATGAATGATACATGATGCCGCGATTCGACGACAAAGAAGAGTCCATTGACGACTTCTTCGTGTAATTTGAGAAACACGCGTGCGTTCATAAAATTTCCGAGCAACGTTGGGCGATTAAAGTCTAGGCCTTTTCGCAAGGTGCAGCTCGCGACGTTTACCATAACTTAGCCGCAGATGAAGCTGACGACTACAACGCGCTCGAGAAGGCCCTTCTTTGCCATTATCGGCTGACCGCAAACTTTATCGGGATTCGACGAGAAAGGCAACGGAAACCATCTCTCAATTCCACACCCGTGTTCAAGGGTTATTTCAGAAGTGGATAAAGATGTCAGAAGTCAAACGATTGTACGACGGAATACGCAAGGTTATACTCAAGGAACATGTCCTGAGTACTTACCGTCGCGAGTTGACAGTATTCCTAGCGGAGAGAGAGAGCAAAGGACTCTCGAAGAGATCGTCAGCATGGCGGAAAGATACGAGCAGGCACACTCGAAGAGTGGAGTTTCTGGGGGTACGGACCGACCCCGACCCACTGAGTCGCGCCGTGTGGTTGAGGGAGATCCGGTGGTCCGTAACCGTCAGGACGACGGGAAGGTTGGACGGGGATCTACAGGTAAGGATGCCACCCACAGACCCAGACAGGCCTCACCCACGAAAACGGACCTTGCAGGACGGTGAAGACCCCCGTCTTACTACAACTACAAGCACCCGGGGCATTTTGCAAGGGACTGTCCAAAGGGCAGGCAGACCCAGGTCAATGCAGTCGCTAGGAAGAAGTACGAGACGGAGACGAGCTGTAAACCAGCAAACCTCGCGTCCACAACTGTCAACGGAGAAGGTGCCACCCTCTGGAACGACACTGTGTGTAGCGTTCCCACCCTTGTCGACAAGAAATACGTGAAGCCTGAGGACTACACATGGGAGGTAATTAAGGTTCAGTACACGAACAGCGCGCGTGACTCGTTGCCAGTGGCTGTCATTGACCTCGATTCACCGTACGTGAAGGGGAAAATTGTAGCTGCTTGCTTGGATGGGCTATCACATGATGGCATACTGGGATGTCGTTATATTTTACCACAACTGAACCCAAAACCTGCACACCGACGCCGGTGAGTGATGTGGAAACCAGGTCCGAGAGTCGGCAGACGAAACCAACTCCGATGGAAGTTACGTCAACATCGGTCAGTAACGTACTTCCGGCCGAGGACGCTTCAGCAGGAAGACGCAACTCTGACGCAGTTGCATAAATACGCTGAAGAAGGAACGGAGAAAGAAATTTCCAATGGCGAGGTGAATTTAGTATACAAGAAGGGGATATTGTATCGCCACTCCAGGAAAGGACACGAGCACTTCAAGCAAGTCGTCGTTCTAAAGAAGAAGCGAGGGGAAGTGTTGAAACTCACCCATGAAAGTCTCATGGGAGAACACATGAGAATCGCCAAGACGCATGATAGTCTTGTCAAGGGATTCTACATCGTAACCGGGAAGGTTGGGGGTAAAACCTATCGGATATGACTTTCGACTAACGAGAAGCTGTACAATGCTAATCTCCTTAAGAGATACCGAGAAAGAAAGACCGCCAGCGAGTTTGTCGTCGCCACGATCGTCACCGAGGACGCCGAAGCAATATGGAAGGAGAGAACACCGTCCCGAGCTGTCCATTAACGAGGGCTGAGACACCCTCGGACGTGGAGTGTTACCTTATGTTGACTGCGAAGCAGCGGAAAGAGATAGAGGCGTTGCTGGCGGGGTATTCCGATGTACTTACGGAAATTACCGGGAGAACATCACTTGTCGAATTCGGATTTAAACTGGTGGATGACCCACCAGTGCAGCGGTAATCCTACCCTTTACCCCACGCGAAACGACAAGAGGTAGGAGAAGAGACTGAGCAGATAATTGCTCTGGAGTAATCGAACCCGCCGATTCTTCATACAGCTCTCCTGTAGTCTTAGTGCGGAAGAAGGATGGCACCCATCGGTTTTATGTCGACTATCAGAAGCTGAAACAGGTGACGAAATTTCAAGTCGAAATGCTATCTGACCCAGAACACATTTTCGCTTCTGTTTCGAAAGCGAAATATTTTTCGAAGTTGGATTTGTCCAAGGGTTATTGTTATATTCCTGTAAGGGAGGAGGGTAGGGCAAAGCTCGCTTTTGCTACTCCCAACGGTACCTACCAATAGTTAGTCATGCCGTTCGGAGTCCAGAATGCACCCAGAGTCTTCACTAGAATGATGCGAAGTTTGTTGGAACCCTTGCGCAATAGGGGTGTTCACAACTTCATGGATGATCTCTTTCTAACCACAGAGACGTGGGGCGAGCACCTCACTCTGCTAGCTTACGTTTTGGAACGGCTACGTCAAGCGGGATTGACGGCTCGCCCTTCGAAATGTCACACTGGGTTCCGGACGTTGGACTATTTCGGACACACACTGAGTCAAGACACGCTGTCCCCAAATAAGTCGAAGGTGGAGAAGCTACAAGACTCCGCCCGCCCCACCACGAAAACTGAGGTGAGGTCATTCCTGGGATTGGCCGGGTATTACCATAGGTATGTGGCCAATTTCAGTGCGATTGTGGGGCTGTTGTCAGACCTTACCAGGAAACGGGCACCGAATAAAGTTATTTGGACGGATGCATGTGAGCACGCTTTCTAATGCTGAAGGGTAGACTGACATCCGACGCTGTTGTCCGTCTACCGGATCTGTCCAAAGACTGCGTGCTCCGCACTGATGCGTGTGACACGGGCCTGGGAGCAGTACTACTGCAAGAGCACCAGAGGACGCTTTTCCCGTCGCGTACGGCAGTCTGAAACTGTCTGCTGCTGAGAAGAATTACTCCGTATCGGAGAGGGAATGCCTTCGAATCGTCTTCGGGATATTACGGTTCGAGCGGTACTTATACGGGCGAAAGTTCATATTGGAGATCGACCACCAACCCCTCGCGTATCTCGTGCAGGCGAAATTGTCGAATGGACGCTTGATGCAATTGTTGCTGTTCTTACAGATGCAGATCAGTTACGTGAAAGGAACCGAGAACGTAGGGGCCGATTTCATGAGCAGGATCGCTGAAACGGCATAGATCGCAAAGTAGATAACCATATGTTGTGTGTATATTCGTGTCCGTAGGCAGCGTGTAGCGTCGTTATGATTTTGCTCTTTTATTGCATTTAGTAACGCACATTTGCATTTGGAGCAATTTTGGGGGAATAAAATTCCGATTTTATTCTCAAGCGTGGGTGTGTGTGTTATGTTTGCTAAGCCCCAGCTATAAAGTCATGTATAAGCTATAATCTAACTGTCTTAGGAATATTAGCGCGGCCATGTGTTTGATGTCTAAAGATTTCCGCAGGCTAGTGTTGAAATCTTACGCAAGGTTACCAAGACCCGCCGGAGACCGGAACACTTGAATCGGCAAAGGAGATAGATGACACTATCTAAATAAAGGCTTGTAGTTATCACACCTATGTGTTAAGCTTAATCCAAAGATCAAAGGGAAGCCGGTGGGGTGAGCGGGGCGTGTTCTTATCCGTCCCCACGTTGACAGACAGCGAGAGGTACATTGTCCGCTAATTTGATTGGATTAGTTCACTGCGAAATCCAATCGAAATTGAGATAGAGGGTGTGATTATAATTCCGACCCGAATGATACTTCAGACGCGTTAGAGAAAATTTAGTACACGCCTAAAGGGATTGCGGATCAATAGGGTTTACTCCGAGAAAAAGCCAGTTGTAATTTGTCGGCAAAACGTAGAGGTAGATTCTAAGGAAAGACAAAGCTTCGAAAGGTCAGTAAGTTGTTTGCTAGATTTTTGCAGAATATTACGGCATCATAATTGTAATTATTTGTAGTATGTATACTTAATTACCAGGATCGTTTAGTATGTAGAATTAGCTTTGTAGCGTTTCATTTACATGCGCATTTGAGAAATGGGCTTGAGCTTACGTAGAGTATTATTAGATGCGAGGCGGAATTATGTAGATTCTTAGCTTGTGGTCCGAACTAATTTTGTAATTCGCTATTAGAATACTTCTTTGTAAACTAGTGCATTTATTAATGCGTTATGTTAGAATTTACACATGCTTGAATTGTGAATTTGGAAACATGGTTGATGTATGTAAGATTAGTTACTATGGACGTATGCGTATATCAGTGCATGGATAATTGAATATTTGCATACTTTGTATGAGTTGAAAGGTAAAGAAATGCGTCTGATTATTGTGATACTGATTAGTATTACGAGATTAGGAATATGTATTCATATAACGGAATTTATTGATGTATGTATGAGAAGTAATCGATACCGTGCTGTATTATGATGTTGTTTTACCATTCAAGAACGTATGGGTATCTCGATGTGACGTGACCGAAAAAAATATAATAGCCGTTATCTGATGATAGGTGTGTGTAGTGTAAGATAAAAGGGCTAAGGAAAAAGATTGTACCGTCCTTCTGTTTTCACAGGAAGCTTTTTAGGGGACTCAGAACTTCGGGTTCCATTGCGTCCCGAGTCTTCAAGAGTTGGAGACGGAATTGAGGCTGTAGCCGAGACAGTCGAAGTCGACAGTAGAGTAGTCGTGGTAGAGAAGTGGAGGAGGAGGTATGTGTGTGATTTGGATCTTTAACGTAGCTTTAACAATTTTTCAGTCATATCGCTACGATGTCTGGAATGTGGCAAGTTATAGTGGTGTCTAGCACTGGGGCATCATACAGCAGACATGTAGCATGATGTCCCACCCAGTCACATTATCCTGACACCAGGCCGACCAGTCCTAACACTAACCTCTTAATGCTGAGCACCAAGCGAGGCAGCTGTTATTACCATTTTGTAAGTCTTTGGTATGACTCGGCCTGGGATCGAACCCACGACCTTCCGCATCCGAGGCGGACGCTCGAACCACTAGGCCACCGGAGCGATGGAGGAGGAGGAGAAGAGTCTAGAGGAAGTTGAGGAGGAGGAGGAGAAGGAATTTGGGGAAAAGTCGAGGAAGGAGAAGAGAAGG
Source organism: Megalonaias nervosa (assembly GCA_016617855.1). Taxonomy (NCBI): domain Eukaryota; kingdom Metazoa; phylum Mollusca; class Bivalvia; order Unionida; family Unionidae; genus Megalonaias; species Megalonaias nervosa. The sequence goes on along the minus strand of JAECUM010061795.1, from coordinate 8,359 downwards.
AATTGGGAAAAATGGGAGAGAGAACGGATACACCAGATGAGTAGAAATACAAGGACAGGTGGAAATCAGTCTCACACCGCTAATCAAATGATGTAATAGGCTTATTAAAGGGTCAAGCGGAAGTAGTATATTTGGAAATTTGAGTCATTTGATTATTGAATTGTTATTAAATTGTTATTCATTAAATCTCAACCATTTTGTATATTTTACCATCTAACCGTTGACATTGTTGACTGGGGGCTCGGAGCTTTATATCTATCTTTCACTAAATTTAACTTCCAACAAAACAGATCCTGAGTGGGACTTCCATAATGGTTTAAGTAAAACATTGGGAGCACCCCACCCCAACCATAACAATCCTCACAATTATCAAAAAAGTTTCATTTGTTTCATCTGTAATTAGCGCAGTAGTAAGGTTATATTCGTTGTATGGCAAAACATTAGGAACTTGACGGACGTAAATGGATCACAGTGCCACGAATTTTGGAAGATATTGGTATCGATTGTAAATGCTCTCCAATTTAAAAATTCTGTTGAATTTCATCTAACAAACCTTGATTGCATTCGTCCTCTTCCTTCTACAGTATATCACAGTTACTATAGTTGCAATAAGACCGGTTACTGTTGCTATGACAATCCCGGCAATTGCGCCACCTGATATGTGACAGTCGGAGTAGTCTCCACATGGATTATATCCGTTGCAGGTATTGGATTCTCCGATGCATCTGGAGTTATGGCACTTGTATTCATCGGCATAACAGTCTTCTGAATTAAATCATAGGTGTCAATGAATAATTCTTCTCTAAAAGTCAATTTGCACGAACGAATATGTTATCTTCAAGAAGAAGAATAGTTGAAAGGTTATGATTTCGGATTTGATTTTCTATTTTAACTAAAAGACATTTCACGTAAGAAAAGTGCCGATATTTGATTTGTCGAGTGCCATGAATTCAAGAGTCATATTAAAGTACTTAAAAACGTTAAACAAATTATACCGTAAAAACAATAAGTCTTGCATAATAATCTATAAAATTTTTATATTTGTGTTTCTCATTATTGCATGCACTTAATACAAAACCAATCTACATAACAAATCCAGATAGAGCGCACTCTAAGGGTACGAGTTCCACCTCCGTAATAGGCGAGTTTACAGATAACAAATTCTCAATCATCCGAGGCCGTGTATTTTTTTTTTTTGTTCCTTCTTTTTGTTTCCTTCTTTTCAAAATTCGCAATACGCCAGTATCTCCTTGTTATTTACATTTTCACAGCTTATTGAATATTTCAGAAGAATTGTAAAAACATTATACTGTGAATTAATTTATTGCTGTAGGCATCAATTTTCGTGAGTATTCGAAAATTATATTTGTTCATCAGTACTTAAATTCCGGGACGGATGAAAAGGGGCCAATTTGCCACAAAATGATCATAATTAGGTGGGTCTGGTTTTTATAGAAGTGGATTATAGCAAGCAAGAACTCCGCAAAAGGTAGTACCCAACACAAATTAGTGAATTCTCACTATTTTGTTTCCTTCTTACCATAATGGAATGGTGTTAGAATCAATGTGAAGCCTTCGTACTGTAATGTACCATCGCTATGGAAACGTAGAGAGAGGGAACTCGAGCTGGATGTATACACTCGGTCTGTCTCTAGCCATCCGCAAAGCTGATTGCCGTTGGTTATCCCTTCAAAAATGCAAAAACATCTTTTTTTTTTTATTTTATTTTTTTTTTTATTATCCCCGTAATAGGTTGACCATTGGGTCGGGGAACCATCCCAGGGTCACCTTACAATCAAACATTTCTTGTTTCCAGAACAACTAGGGATAATAAATATAATCTATAAAAAAAAAAGACAACACACACACACACAAACACACACACACACACACACTCATGCACACATGCATATGGCACACAATCTCTTTAGATACTCAGTCTAAATAGACGAATACATGTAGGTGACATAGACTTTTGAAAATAGTGTTTTGTTCCTGTTTACCATCCAATCAGATACAAGTTACCTATTCATTTGTTGAGGTCTATTTTTGAAGAAATTGGTCCTCTTTTTTATTTACCTTAGCAGCGTATTTTTCAATGTTCTTATACATTACAACTCTCTGCTTAAAAGCATAAGTGGAAGGATTTTGCATATTGAATCTGCAAGTATAAATATAATATTTTGCCAAAATAAGCAAGAAATTACACAAACTGTCCAGTTGTTCACTTCCTAAAAGTGTTTCTTTTTTGGACAAATGTACAATATTTGGGCAAGAAGGTGCAAAATATTCAATAAAACTGTACCAGAACTGTGAAGTAATATTGCAATCACAGAAGAGATGTTCAATACTTTCATTCTCTCTCTTACAGAACGTACATTTGTTGTCGTCCAATATGTTAATTCTTTTCAAAAAATCATTAGTAGCGATTATTCTGTGGATTAATTTAAAGTTAAAAGAGATCAACTTGGTATCCTTGATACAACATTTCGCCCGGCTATAAATCTCAGACCACTCCTCACTACTTATATTTTTATTTAGTACTTGCATCCAAGATTCTTGCTTAGCAGTATGTTGCCTTTTAGCCTTTTTTAAAAGATCTTTGCGAACAAACTTGAGTGATTTATGTTTTTGCAAGTCCATTATTTTTATCCTCCTGCTTATCAAAAGTATTATGTGCTAAATGGTTTTTTTTATGGCTTCTTTCAAACAACTTCTTATTCTTACCAAATTGTAAACAGCTTGCACAAGAACTGGCTTGCAATTCTTTAGTGTTATCTGAATATATATATATATATATATATATATATATATATATATATATATATATATATATATATATATATATATGTCTGTCATGATGCTGCTAGCATTTGAGATTTTTAGTCTTCTTTTTTTTGTTGTTGCAAGTTTCATTATGCACTTCAGTACAGTACAGTACAGTACGGTACACTACAGTACACTATTTTACAGCACAGTACGGTCAAGTACAGTACAACACAGTACAATACAATGCAGTTCAGTATGGGAGAAGCATTTCCTCTATATCGTTTTAAGAGGCATGCTTTGCCAAAATCGTCTATTGTCTCGTTGATTTCAAGGAAAGTAACGAGAGGGCATAATATTTTCATGAGTTATTTAATTTAATATTTCATTTAGTATTTCATGGACTGTTGCCATGAAATAAGACAGTCCGACAAAATGGTTTGAACGATACAGTTTTTCTGTGGTTTTCGAAATCATGCATTTTGTAATACTTGCCTTTGCAGATAGCTATGTTTCAATTGCACAACAGACAGCGTTCGTCTTGTCACGTGTCGGAAGGTAGATCTTAAGTAGGTGCATTGTTTGGTACATTATTTTGTGCATATGACTAAGGTCTCCTTAGCTATGATTTTGAATAGGGAGAAGTAACTTAATATTGTATGGCTTGGGCTCTTTATGTATATTTAATGCAGAAGGCATCTTTTTCTGGCAAGACCACCAAATTAAGTCCTGATAAATTTAAACGGTCATATTAGTTATAAAGTTTCTGTCTTGAAATCCATAATAAAGCTTGACCACACAGAAATCTTTTCTTAAATAAAAATGAAGCAATTAAAGTCACACATTTAATTAATGTGTGTATAGTATTTTTACTCAATTTTCGAGAAAAAGTTTTTAATTACAATTGGTGAACAGACCAGTTATATTGTAAAATGTCGATATCTACCAACAGAATCAGTCCTACCTGTCGCTGCATTAACTGTCGTGCTGAGGAACGATAACACGGAATTTTTCCCACATATTTCAACTAGAAGTAAAAAGAATCTCGAGGGACCACGTTTCAATAAAATTAATAGAATGACCTCCATTCCCAACGTCTTCTATACTTTTATTGTTGCATCCGTTAATGCATCCCCAAATCATTTTATACCAACACAATTCGTCATTCTCCGAAATCAAAATAAAACGTAAAAATGTAAATGCAACGTTAATAAAAAAAAATTATGTGCTACCGTGTGTCATCTTGCACGAAAGAACCAACAACAAATACCAGTATCTAATCTGCCAGTACCTGATACATCATTAGACCAGGTTCTACACCGATCGCTCTGCTTCAGATCTTTAAGCGACCAGAACTGAACCTGATCGGGCGCTTATGATTTAAGCGGTCAGAATAGCTGGCAGATCTGTGTCTATACTGTTCTGACGTGAATACGCGTTATAAAAAATTCAATCCTGAGATTTATCGGAAATTAAAACGTTTTATACTATACCTTGTGATATAAGTGGGATTGAACCGTCGCCATTATCGTACACCTCCAACCAATCGTTGCAGCTGTTACTAAGGAAACTGCGGGACTCAACGTCAAAATTCTTGAAGAATAACATAAACCTCTTGGTTGTGCTTGTCTTGATTGTCATCTTGCAGTCCATATTTGGTCTGTAGCGAAGAGGCAAATGAGTCAGCTAATTCGTATTGGTCATAAGGCACTTTATGCAACAGGAAATACCTACCACCATTTCCGCTAAAACCAAAAGTACAATATCGCCAAAAATCGGCCCTTCTATCATGCGTCATGCCGTGCAAGGCTTAAAAAGCATATTCAGTTATTTTTTGTCTCCTGCCTACTTTGGTGGGAGTAAACCTCCAGAAAAAGGAGGAGAAATCGATCAGTGCCCATTATCTTGAAGATAAAACCTTGACTGTGATACACAAGATGCATTTGAACGTTAAGTAACGTAAGTGTACCATTGTCGACCGCTTGACTTCAAACGCCTTGCAAGAGATAAATCGGAAACAAAAGTAACCACGAAATATATACCCGTGTCATTGACCTTGGATATAAGACCCCTTGTATTGTATGCGACACACCTTCTAATGATGAAGTACAAGTATGCCATGTTTCATCTCTTCATCTAGAAAAAAACAAACGCCTCTTATGTTAGAGAGAAACAGAAAGTGCAATGGAAAACTTAAAATATTGAAGGTAGGACCACCAATGTAGCCTGCATCACACCATTTAGTAAAGATATGTAAGGATATAAAGTGTCATCCCTTAACCTAAAACATCTCTAACGTTAAAGGCTGAATTGAAAAGCGTGACTGAAAACGTAACATATTCACTCGCGACCTTGACCTTGATGATATGATTCAGATTGTGGTATACATCACACCATTCAGTGATGATGGAAAAGTATACTCAATTTCACCTCGTAATCTGAAACATTATATAACGAAATATAAAGTGTAATCAAAACTAAATATACTGAGACTTGACCTTGACTATGAAATGTGGTACGCAAAACACATTTTAAAGATTAAGTATAAATACAACAAATTTCATATCTTAGTCTCAAAAAGCTTTAAATTTATACAGTAAAATGGATAATGCGAGGGAAAAATTGAAAATATTCAGCTGTGGTTTTAACATTAAAGATAGGACCCTTAATTTGGCTCTTTTCACACAATATTCTCAAACGGCTTGAAAGTCATAAAGCGTAAATGTGACGGAATAATCAAGCTATTGAGCAATAACCTTGACATTGAAAAAATCCCCCCCCCCAACAGCAATTTGAATTATGACACGCTTTTTATGGGGTTGTACAAATACATCGAATTTCATCAGATTACCTCAAATGCCTTGAATGTTTCAGAGCGGAAAACGAAGGTGCGAGGGAAATTAAAAGGGTTGAACTATGACCATGGCCTTGAAAACAAGATCAAAGTAGAAGTACGCCAAACACGTTCTAATGATGATATTCGAATATTCTTAGTTTCAGTCCTTAATATCAAATGCATTAAAGTTATAGATCGGAAACGAAAGTGGGCGGGAGGACGGAATATGAGATATTATATTTCGCGCTTTTCTCGAAATGCTGGAGGCAAACATTACATCTATCTAGTTATTTTTTGTGGCGTGTTTTAAAACTTAAATACAAACGGAAAATCCACATCTCTATTAAAAAACGTTCGGGCAACATGAAATCCTTAAATGATGATCACAGATTCATAAATATAACCGGACCAAACAGATTTACTGTTGTGTGTGTGTGTGTGTGTGTTTAGGCTTGCTCTTACGGGTAGTGGTATAAAGAAGTAAGCTTCAATTTCATCGCATCAACTTTTAGCAGGCTCAGGTCCACGCTTCCGCCACAGTGATCTTCCATATAGTCTAAAAATATAACGAATTTTGTAGACAGCGAGCATATTATACCTGAGATCCATTTTTGATACAGATGAAATACTCTAAGTCAGCTGGCCTTAAAAATGCCCCATCTTGGCCACCAACTATACATAATCTTTATTATTTTCGTGGTCTTCACGATGACATCACCAGTAACATGAAGGATCACTATGTTGTAACTAACAAATCGTAAACAGATAATCAAATAATCAAGTTGAGTCAACGTGGTGGTATCTCGTTGCTGACTAAATGAATGGCCATGTTCGACAACTATAAGATATGTTGGGTTAACTTTGATAATTATATAAATTGAACATTTTACACATTTCTCATATTTGTTCACTAGTACATACACGGTTTTATGGTGCAAGGGAGACAACTCGTACTTCTCTCAGTGAATGTAAATATTGTAATTTTTGTTGTCCTCTAAACTTAAAAGTCATTTATTTGTGCAGGCAGGAAACTCGAAGACTAACAAAATATGTACAGTACCTTTAGAAGCGTAATAAAGTGGACTTGCTTTTCATGGTACTGATATGTATCAACATAATCTCAGTGGAATTATCATGGCATATCCAACCACTAGGCATAATTGGAGTTAACTTGTGAGTTGAACTCCTACTTACATGTCGTGTTAATTTCATGCCACTATCAATTACGAGAAAGAAATGGAGAACAAGAACTCGTAATAAAAAGAAGAGAGTTACATACAAAGAAAAGAAAAAAAAAAGAAAAAAGAGTTTTCAGTGAAATTAACATCAGCAAAGAGATATTTCAACGAGGAAGTCAGATATATCCTTACACGAGAGAGAGAGAGAGAGAGAGAGAGAGAGAGAGAGAGAGAGATGGGCAATTACACGTGTCTATCGCTTGGATGTCCCTCCATTTCAAAACTGTCAAGAGAAAAAAACATTGTATTACTGTCTCGATGTGTAAGGCCGCCATCTTCGTATGAAACTGCCCTTCACGTTTATCTCGGGACGCGTTAGCTGTGTTGCAATTCGTATGCTGTGAAATAAATTGGAATATTTCTTATGACTAATAAGAGATAAAGCAACAGGCGTTTGCGATAAACACATTTATCTAGTACGGTTGAAAGTTCTATCCCAACAGTTGTAAAGCGATTGAGAACAACGTAAATATTTAGTTGGCCTGGATTTTTAACCGAAGGTAGCTTGTTGGAGTCTTACATCTTCCTAAAACATTACATATTAAATTTAATAACGCTTTAGTATCTAAAGCTTGGTGCACATAAAAAAACACTTATTATTTTAATTTCAAGGCCAATTTGAAAAAAACAAACATCACAAAACATATAATAAAGATACTACGTAAATGCCTCGAAGGAAATTAGAAAGCCAGAAGGACACTAGGGAGGAGCTCGTCTTGTACTGAGTGCATTGGTCGGAACCTCGTGACACAGTTGTAAAATAAATAATGAACACACGGCTGAACAATACAACATGTGTGCGAATGAAGCAACATAAGAATCAAGAAAGGCGCCATGGACGAGCTCGTCCCGCTTGTGATTTGCAGGATGAGCTACGCGAAACTAGCAAGATGAAGGTAATACCTGAGGATAAGGTACTCTGGCGTTTTGTTCAAATTTATGAAGGCAGTTCAAATTTTGCTTCAATCACGCATATTTAAAGATTGAGATGAACATTATAGTAAGATAATTGCTATGTAACATCAATGATGCAGACGACTACACTAGATCAACCGATTCCAAGGCCAGTTAAGAATGACAGTTAAAGCTCCATTAATACCTTTACTTACTAGAAAAGAAATACGACGAATGCATAAGCAAAATGTGAACAGAATCATAGCGAAAAGACTCAAAATTCATTTGAAAAAAAATACAATTAGTACAGTTTTCACAGTGGTAACCATCAAGATTTATATGAATTTGTTTTTGGTTAAATTCGACCTTAACAAATAGACTCATGAAATGACATACATATGAAGGAGAGAATGTTAAATATAGAAATATTTGTGATAGAGTATGACTTATCACCATAACAGGCTGCTCTGCAGCAAATTATGTCATTACACGTTTGAAATATTCATTAATATTATCGGTCAATTGTTTGCAAAAGTAATGATTCCACTCAGGTGTTTTATAACTGGTTGGGTAAGATAACAAATTTGCTAAGAACGAATTCAGGTAGAAAAAAATTGCAAAAGCT
>JAECUM010061791.1:0-12649 GCA_016617855.1 Megalonaias nervosa | reverse complement strand
CTCTTCATTATATTGATTGTTTCTTTTGTCTATATTTGTACTGGGTGGGTATATTGCTAAGAAAAACTCTGTCCAAAAGTAACGATATTCTGGGCATTATATGTCTACATGTGAACTCGAATCGTATGAGCAACCGATGCGTTTTTATGGATTAGCGATTCTTGTGACTCATTTATTATATATCTTCGGATATATTCTTCTCCGCTAGTGTGCATTTCTTCTTGTTAAAAAATATTTATTTCCAATAAATATTTATCTGCCCTGTATTTTTCTGGCTTTAATCCTATCATGATGGATAGAAGCGATATTTTGAACATAGAGGTGTCTGTTTTGTTCATTCGGCGAACATTCGTTGCAAATACGTTCTTTAAAAGTCGCAAATTTGAAAGTGTGATCTAGTGCATATCTGTATCGCAAATACTTTCTCATACAAATTCGCTATGTTTGACTTTTTACGATAATAATTAGCGTTATAGACAAATATATTGACCTCCATAGCTGGTCTACTTAAGATTTTACACCTAACCGTACATTGAATCATTCATTACCGTATAAATACGTGCTTTCAACTGTTCTGAGATTTGTTTAAATTGCGCGAAAGTGTATATTGGAAGAATGATATAATATGATGTTTGAAAATTCAATTTGACGTTAATACATCAATCATTTAAACATTTACACCACTCCATGCATTTTCCTTTATAACTGCTTCATTTTATATCATTTTCAACAGCGTTAATACTTAACAAGACCCTTTTAGTTATATAAGGTGAAATTAAATGTGCACTTGTTAAATGTAGAGATGCTGGCAAAACCGGCCATATGTTTTGTTTGGTTGCAGAGTTGAGTATTGGAGTGCTGGAATGACTGTGCGATTAGAGTGTTCGAACTTCGGATTGGAGAGTTTATCAATGGTTGCTGACTTTGATCTAAAGTGAAGGGGGGGGGGGTTGGTGTTAGGGTCTGATACAGACAGAGCTTGACCACCATTAGCTATATCTTCCAAAACTGAACTAATTTGTTGTTTTTGTTCAGTGCTAGGTCTTCGACTGTAAGTTTTTAGAGACTCCTCACGTTTGTGGTTTCAAACCCAAAATCACTCATAGCTTGAATTGCTGTTGCACGGAATGAGTGGCCAGTATAGCATTTCACTCCTGCAGTATAGCGTTTCACTCCTGCATTCTTGCATATGTCTGGTATGAATGAGGAGAATTGCTTTGCTTTGACGGGTTCACCAGTATACCATTTGTCAACCAATTCAGGAGATCTTAGTGATTCTTTACTGCATTGTGTAAATGAGGCCTTTGGTGCTTTGTCACATTTCTGAAGGAAAACGTTTACAGATTTCACTGGGCAAGTGTTTTTGCCAATTGCATGCATTATTTTGTCTGATGTTTCTTCAAGATTCACATCAACACCACCTTGCTGGTTTCTTTGAAGTATTTCATGATTTAGAGTAATGTACTCCATGCCAGATTCAACATTTTCAAATTTTAAGGACGTTGGGGTCAGTCGATGGTGAAATTATATACCTCTGGTCACAAATTGAATAGCCAGCAGATACCATGTTTTGAATCGAAGGGCAACAGGGTAAAATTTTTGAAGATACGCATTGATTTTTCCTATTTTTTGTCATGTGAAATTACTTGGTAGTGTTGGGTTGGCTTTGAAATACCTGATTTTAAACTCAATTTCAGTATTGCATTTAACATTGAATTAGCATTTTGTATATCTTTGTCTTTGACAATGTCAATACCTTCTCCATTGTCCTTCAAGTATATGTTTATTGCTGCACGAACATTTTTCAAGGATTTTTTTATATTCTTGTGCCTGATTGGCTGGTAGTTTTGTGACCCTTGATGATAAAAAGTTTGGTTGGGCCTCAGCATAAAACCGTCTTAAATGGCCACTTCAGCTCTTCTTGTCTGACTGTGTTGAAGTCAAGTTTGTATCCAACAATTTCAATACACAAAGCTGTAAGTAAATATAAAAATATTCATAGCAATTCAGTTCTTACACTTCACAAGATCATGTTGACATACCCATAAAGACAACATGTTCTGCAATTTGTATATATATTGTACACTTATGGTTGGGGTTTACGTTTGTAATATGGTGACATTAGTAATTATATCCTTCAACATTTAAAGTCTTTCCGATTTGTACAGAATATTTATTTCTTGAGAGGAGTAATTGCAGAGCAAAATGTTATCCAATTCCTTTTTCATTGAAATTAATGACTACACATCCAAAATAACTTAAATTAGCAACGCAATCACATTATGGATAATTATATACATTTTTCAACGGTGTTAAGTCACATTTTGGAGATATCATGATAACATTATCATGTCAACAAAGTATGCATTATGTTAATATATATGTTCAGGATCTGTCCATCAAAGATATTTCATGCGAATAATCTGATTTTATTCAGTCTTTGAATAATGGTCTTATAAATATATTTTTTTTTTATTTTTGTGTAAGTGGTCATATTCACACTATGCCACCAACACCCACACACGTTTGAAAATAAGCATACAAAATTTAAAAATTTCCACTAGAAACATGAAATGCCCCATTTTGTGTTTCGTTTAGTAGCCTCAGAGTATTGATGTCTTTCAATAGATTTTAAGTCCTCCTCAGATAATTTCTTGAATCTTGATCTATATCCATCAGGGGCCTCAAAATCGACTGTCCCAGTTCCCACGCTATTATTGTTGTTGTTGTGTATGGCTAGGGTGACGGAGGTCATGGGGTGCCTGGTGAGGAATGTATCAATCTATGTTCTTTTGTTTCATTTTCAGCTCTTATAACATCCATAGCAATATCACCAAATCCATCTCCATCTGCTTCAATCGCTGCTATTATTTCTTTTAACTCATTGTCATCTAATTGTTCAAAACCTCCGGAGAACAGTGCAGTGAAAAATCACCGTAATCGGCCATTTTGCTGGATTACGTAGCAGACGAACGGTAAATTGTATAGTAAACTATGCATTTCAATTAAAGAATATTGGAAAAAGTATAAAAGGGTATTAGTTATATTTATATGCTGAATTAAAAATTTAAAAGATGAAACAATCGTTTCACAATGATGTGTCTGCAATGTTTATTTATACTGTAAACCGAAATTAGTTCCAGAATTTATCGACGTGCAAACAATTCCAGATCAGTAACACGTGACTGTTTACTTCCAATGATATTGCAGAAAATCCGTTTCATTCATTAAATTGGAATTATTTTTTTTTGAAAGAATACTTATTAATAAACCTTTCCATTCTTATGAATAACTCAGTCCTAAAGATTGTGGAATCACATGTGTCTGTGCATTTCGTAAAAATTTATTATTGAAGATGAAAATAACTTTTATTGTAACATTCATGTCACGGAGATCAATTAACTTCTTTTCGGCTTTTGTGTTTGTTTTGCGAACCTGAATTATGGTCCAAAGTTTTAAAATCGGAAAAAAAATTCGAACGTTAAACTGGGGAACCTTTTGATAATAACGAATGCTCGGAAAAAAGTTTCTTTCCGATCAAATTGTACGAACTGATTCTTGAAACGAATTTGAGCAAATAACAAAACTAGAATATTTGAATCTCTAAACATAATTCAATGACTGAGAGCGCAATGAATTTCGTCGGAAATAGCACTAAATGAATAAGATAGTTACTTAAAAGTCAATTCAGATCTAGTGCATATCTTTATCGCAAATACTTTCTCAAAAATATTCGCTTTCTTTGGTTTTTATACGATGATCATAGGCATTATAGGCACATATTTTGATGTGCTTAGGTACTCTACTTAGGTCTGAAAACCTAACCGTATATTGAATCATTCATTACCATAGAAATACCTACTTTTAATGGTGCTTTTAAGTGTTCTGAGATTTGTTTAAATTGCGCAAATGTGTATATTGGAAGAATGAGATAAGATGATCTTAGAAAATTCAATGTAACTTTAATACATCGATCATTGAATTATTTACACAACTCCACGCATTTCTCCTTTATAACTGCTGCTTTTGTATCCATACCAAGCGGTTGATTCTTTAGCTAAGCTCTTCACTCTCTTCGTGAGATATTCGTGAAATGTTCCTTGTATCTTAAGTTCATGATTTTGAATTAGTGTGATATTTGGTCTTTACATGCAATATAGACCTTTAAAAGAAATAAGCCTGAACATTCCTCAAAGGACATACATAAGAAAACCTATGTATTTATCTAAACTGATCAACTCGGCTATTGTCCTCGAATAAGTCTCTGTCTATGCTGCTTTCCATTATTTCTTTGATCTTTATTTGATATTCTTGTCATCATTACGAGATTTACCATATCATGGGATTGAAAACGTACTACGATATTATTAATTTAAATATGCTTCACAAATCTTACTTTAGAAAGAGACCCACGTTTTTGCTTTTGTAACCGTCATATTCCTGAGATGAATTGACTGACAGTTTTTGTATACCGATAATATTGGTGATCAAGCCTTGAATGCACCTGTATTAAACAGCATCCTATTTTGGAAACAATATACACATTAAAGACATTAGGTCACAACCACAGACATATATTAGTACAAGCGAATGCTGATTAATCAAAAACCTACCAAAAAACGTAGAATACTGATGAAGTAAAGGTTTAGGTCGGTGTAAATTACGCTGTTTGAAATGACGTGTTGTGTTTGTTTGTGTTTTAATTTTTTACGTTGCTGTAAAAATTCTAGTCTGATCACTACGATGTGCTGTGTGGCAGTTACTAGTGATGTCTAGCATTGAGGCATATATTGCAGAGACATAACATCATGTCCTCCCAGTACATTATGATCACAACAGATCTGTCAGTTCTAGCACTAAGAAATTGATGCTGAGTGCCCAGTTTCATGCTAATATCATTTTTTAAAGTCGTTTGATATAACTCGGCCAGGGATCGAGCATGCCACTTATTCTATAAAATTTTATGAAATGAATTAATGTTATAACTAGTGTGGTATTTTTGGGATGCAATACGCGCAATTTAGTATACTTGTGAAGGAATTTTGCTACAAAAGGCATTATGAAATAGGGCATGAATATTTATTTTGAAAATAAAATGTTTTATTAACTAAAAAAGATAAAGACTCACAAATGGTAAAAAGCAAATACTTAGGTCTGATAAAATAAAGATGCGAATAAAGCTCTATTTGGTGATAACACTTGTGCTGATGTTTAGATCATAAGTTTTCTGTACATATACACTGCTAATACTCAATATTAATTTGTTGCTCGTAAGTAGTTTTACAATAATTATTCCGACCCAAAATGTATTGCAAGCCCAGACAAGTGAAGCCGTCCAAATGAGAATACATATAATCCAGATCAACAAGTTATAATTACAGATATGATCTGGGCAAATACGAGATAATGTATTTTATAGAAAACAAGGCAAGAAGTGGACAAATTAATCTCCAAAAAGAACAAGTTAACATAGCAAGACTGCCATTCAAAACACTTTCAACAGCAACATTAAGACGTAACTAATATGTAATTTTCATCAGATTGGGAGAAACTAAGATTCCAATATTTCTTGGAAATGGTCTTCATTTAAAACTCTGATTTAATGCATATATTATTAACACTGCAAGAGATGCAGGAACAGCGAAACCGAAATTATATCATATCTGACATCTACTAAAGCAAACATTGCAACCGAAGAAAAAAAGTTGTGCTTGTTTTGAGAACGTGAATCAAGGACCAAGATGGCAAAATCCGAAAACATTGCAAAGGTGTCATTCTGGAAATTTTTCAGTAATAACGGATACTCGATAAATAGTTTCAGATAAAATGGTACGAGCTGATTATGGTGGCATAATATGAGCGAATAAAAAAGAACTTTAACACATGCATCTGAAAACACTGCTGATATGGACGCAACCAATTTGTCAGACATATTTCTAAACAAATAATGTAGACACTTAAAAATCAATTCAAAATATATCAATATATTCTGTATCTGTAAATACATGCAATTCCCTATACGTTTTGAAGCTGCCATAACACGTGAGAAATGTTTAACTTAAAATCGTAAACGTATTACACAAAAGTACTGCAGTTGGCTTTTTGTATGCAGTGTATTTAATATTTTGCAATTAATATAAATAATAATAGGTGCAATAGAAAGAATTAAAATATATTAATTAATCTCTGAAGGAAAAAACAAAAATAGAGTGCAAGTGAATGACTTGGAGATCCACCGATATATTGAACAAGTTTGTGTCATCCACGCACGAAGACTAAGAAGACATTCATGTTGTTCTTATATCTAGTCGTATTGCAATAGAAAAAATTATTACAAGTGTGATCCAAAAGCAAGGAATGATATACAACATATATGACCATATTTTAACAACTAACACTGCATTTGCATTGAATGATTATACTTTGAATCAAAACATACATGGCGCTAAAATAGTAAATTGGGGAAGTTACCATTGTTACTAAATCTTTGCGGCTAATTATGCTGGAAAAGTACTTATCTAAAAACATCAATGTATGCAAAGGCTATTTGACTTTCTTAGTCTCACACTAAATTGATAAATATGGTTCTAGCAAATGCATGTTCTTGGTACAAGAAGATGTTTGTTGTCGCTGAAAAACCCACCTATCAACGGCGTTATTACTACGGTTTCAATGTTTTTTTACAAGTGGATTATTTTCCAGTTGGCGAATATAATTATATATACCGTGCTGCAAGATTGTAATCGATTCATCGATTCCCATGTTCTATAAATCTATAATTCTGAAGTTACTTATTGAACATTCCTGTCCAAAGCAAAATCCATCCTATAATGATCTGCAATAAACGGACTTCTATCAAAAACCCAAGTTGCAAAATTTCTCGCAAGTAGAATATAGGGAATGCTCTTGTGTTTAACAGGATTTTATATTTTGAGCCAATTATATTGAAGTATGCTGAGTGCATTCAGTTTACGCCGTGCATTCATGACATAGTTCTTACTGTCACTAAGAAGTTCCTCAGCTACGACTTTATCATCGATGTCAATGGTTACAGGCCTTTCAAGGTTGTTTTGTTGTAGATTACATTTGAAAGTGTCACTACCTATAGGAATATTACCATCCAATGCAAACGATACTAATACTGAAATTCGGATGTATGTCAATGAATTGGATGTGAAGAATCTTCAGGGCATTTTCAATGATTATCCATTTAAGTATTAAAATATATGGGCGTTGATCACTGAGATGGGTACATGAAGTTTCCCTTATGCCTCCCTTTAATATTCGTGAGAGCTCATGTCATATTTTTCATCGCGAGATATGTTGGAGACTCCTCGTCGTTTTTAAAGTTTATATGTTTAAATATATATACTTTTTAAATTTTGAGTATATGCCAAAGAGCATACTTTCAAACAGGTGAAGGAAATTTGGTTGAAACAGTCTCTACGTGATACCATACATAATGTCTAAAAAGCATCTACTCATATCTTCTCCAGAATAAATTTCTTTGTAAAATTTATCATTTTTGTCTTTAAATAGTGTCACGTATCGGCTCGTTCAAAGTAACACAAAGAAAGAGTGAAGACAACAGGCTTTGTAAATTTTAACAAAAATAATTTATTTCCCTAGAAAGCACGGTGATAGGGTAAATAGATGAAACAAGACGTACGATTTACGAAGAAGATCCAAAAATTGTCCTAAAATTGTGAAAACACATAAGTCCTGTGAAATAAACAGTTCTAATTTGCTATAGTCTGAATCTCAGTTCCGTTCCAAGATGGCGGATGATGACGTCAGACGAAGGCTAACACAAAATGTCTAGAATTTTCACTGTGAATCACAATTTGAATTGTTCTGCTGCAATTTAGAAAGTTTCAACAAATGTCTTTGTCCAAAGCCAGTAGGGCTGTTCTCCAGGGAAAATAATTATTTAGAAAGTAGATGAAGTACAGCTACCATCACTAACAACACACATGTTGTTCCTAATACGTACGAATGAACAAACACCTCTTTCCAGCACAGAAATACCTTTTCCTTAAGGTATTAGAAACTCTGTAAGATGTTATGGTGTGACTCTCAAGTATAACTGACTACGACTATGACTACGACTAAGACATTTCTTACAGGTAACTGAGCATTTAAAACAAGCTAATGCGTCATTACATGTACACACGCATGAAGCGCACGTGTGATTTCGCAATCCATCTGGACATTACAAAAGCGTAAACAAGTAATAACGTGGTCCGAGCCAATCATTTACATAGCTCTTTCTCACTGTTTACTTGATACGAAAAACCGTCCTGCAAAAAAATCGTGCTTACACGAGTCACATTTACGTTTTAAATAAATACGATGTTTCTAACATACTATTAGACCTTGCTAACATGATCATCACCATAATAATAATAACTTTCAGTGATATAAAAATAAAATAAAAATGAAACAAAGACTTAGAAGAATTTAAATTTTAACACATATGTAATTTAACTACAGGGTCGTAACAATAGTTATTAATAAATCTGTCCCTTCCTATGAATTACCGAGTCCTAAAGGTGTTGGAATAATAGATGTCTGTGCATTTCGAAACAAATTATAATTTGAGATGAAAATATTTTGTATTGTAATATTCATGTTTACGAGATCAATCAACTGCTATTTGCCTTGTGTGCCTGTTTTGCGAACCTGAATTATGGTCTAAAGTTGTAAAATCGGAAATAAAGTGCGAGAGTTAAACTGAGGAATGTTTTGATAATATTGAATGTTCGGAAATAGTTTCTTTTCGATCAAAATTGCACAGACTGATTGTTGAAACAATTTTGAGCAAATAACAAAACGAGAATATTTGAATCTGCAAACATCGCTCAATGAATATGAACGCAATGAATTTCTCCGGAAATAGCATTAAGTAAAAAATATAGTTACTTAAAAGCCAATTCAAAATAAATATATTAATTTCTAATTTAAATACTTAAACTTCGCCATAAGTTTTGAGGGTGCCATAAAATCTCCGAACTTTTTTATTATCAATCAGTATTTTATTATATAAAATTATGGCAGCTAGACCTTTGTATACAGTTTATTTAATAGTTTGGAAATCTATATAAATAATACTCGACGTTTTAGAAAGATTTATCAGAAGGCTTCCATGAAAATATAGTCATCAATATTACAAGGTAATAAATAACAATAGTGTGCAATTAAAGAAATTGTAGATGACCGGAACATTTAACAAAAATTAGTATTATCTAACGACGAAGACTAAGAAGACATTCATGTTATTATTATACCTTGTTGTATTGGTACAGAGATAATTGTTGCTAATGTAATACAGAAATCACGAATGTTATTAATGATATGTGACTATATTTTAGAAACAAACATTGCACACTCGTTGAATTCTTATATCTTGAACATTCACATACCAGAAAATAGCAAGTTGGGGAAGCTACCATTACAATTAAACCTTTGTGGCCAATTATGCCTGAACAGTACTTGTCTAGATACGTTAAAGTATGTCTAGTCTTTGAGACCTACTTAGTCTCCTGATAAATTGATACAGATGTTAGTAACGATTATCTGTTATTGGTTTAAGCAGATATTTGTTGTCATAAAATATTGCACCTAAAAACGGCCGTGTTACTACGATTTAAATATCTTGCAAATAGATTATTTCCAATTCATGAGTATTCAAACGGACCATGCTGTAAAATTGTAATCGATACATCGAATGCCATTTTTAATTAAACTTTAATTCGGAAATTCCTTATTTGATATTTTGTCTAATAAATCCGTCTTTCAATGATCTGCAATGAGAAAACTAGCATCATACACCAACCATACACAATTTCTTACAGGTAGGATGTAGGGAATAATCACTTGTTTATCAGGATTTTCTATCTTCAATCGATGGCATTGAAGATTGCAGATTGCAGACATTCTACGATATGAATTCATGAAAGATTTCTTGTCACTGTTACGAAGAAGTTCCTTAGCTACGATTGTAGCACCGATCACAATGGAGACAGGGCCTTTCAAGATTGATTTTGTTGTAGATTACATTTGAAAGTGTCGCTGACTAAAGAAATGTCACCATCCGATGCAAAATATACACAGAACAAAAAATTAAAAAAAAAAAAAAATATCCCCATGATTATCAATATAGATTTTATAGAATATGGGCTTTGTGTCATTGAGATGAGAACATGTCGTTTCCATTATGCCTTCGTTTAATATATCTTCGAGCTACGTTTCTCATTTTTCATCATCAATTGTATTGGAGACTGCAGGTCGTTTCTGAAGTTTATAGGTTTCAATATTTTGTTAATGATTTCGAGTATATGCTAACGAGTATACTTTCAAACAGGCGTCAGAAATTTGGTTCAACAATATATACTTGATACCATATATTATGTTACAAAAGCGTGTTCTCATATTCTGTCACGAATATATTTTTGTATCTTTTCTCATATTTTTCTTTGAATAGTCATTATCAAGCATTTGCTTTCTTAGTTATGAATAATTGAGTCCTGAAGATATTGGATGATACTTTGACTATGCATTTCGTTTAATTAATAATGGAAGACGAAAACATTCATGCTTCCGAGATCAGTCAACTGCTTTTCTCTGCATAATCACCCCATTCTTACAAGATTTCTTTTTAGACGCTTTATTACAGTACGTACCACTTGTACATCAGGTATCATACAAACACTTTAGGTCATAGTGACAAAAGAAAAATTGATCGGGAACTTGAATGCTGATTAATTTCACAGATTTCTAACAGTTAGAAACAGTAATAACCTACAATGCTATATCAACGGATAAAAATATAGAGGGCAAATGATAAATGGAATAGTGTAGAATAAATTGGTGTTTTAATACCACCCTTTTCGTATGTGTTTGTAGACTAACAGATATCTAAAGCGCGAGGTGTTATAAAGTTCTAAAAGGAAAACTGCATCAAAATGCCATAAGGAGTCATTGCACAGAAATATTTATCTTTAATAAATATTCCTTTTACAAATATAAAAATGCACACCAGTGCAGACTACTAATTACGCGGCTTTGGAAAAAATGAATCTTAAGACAGGATAGTGGATAAAAACGCAGCGGTTGATAGTAACATCATAGGATTTGAGTTCACGTTCAGATTGTAATGCCTAGAATAAACTCACGTTTGGATAGAGGTTTTCTTAGAAACATTCACACTCAGAAAGTTTTGCAAAATGTAGAAAAAAGAAACAATCCCAATAATGAAGTGGAAACCAGATTTTAAAAATTCTGAAAAGAACGGATAGAGAAGGGTATGATACATAATGCATTTGATAGGTAATTGAACTCTAACTGGCTACCGGTAACCACGAATGGGCGAGAAACATAGAGAGGCTTTAATCCTATCATGCTTGATAGAAGCGATACTTCAGACATTAAGCCATGACGAATATAGTTATTCTAAAGATGTGTTGTATGAACATCATTTCTTTGATAGATGGTCAATTAATATTGTGATGTAGTGCATATCTTAGTCATAAACATATACCGAACAAATTCTCAATGTCAAGGTTTATACGATCATAATAGGAAGTAGTGACATATCACTAAGACGGTTTATCTGGTCTACTTAAGTCTTCAAAGCAAACAGTATGTTAATCAGTTTTGTTGCATAGAAACACATGCTTCTAACGGTTCTGATATTTCTTCAAATAGTGACAAAGTATGTGCTGGATGATTGATATGATATTGTTACGTATATTTAATTTAATTACTTGTGAGTTGGTTTTAATTCTTTTTATTTTAATTTTCTTTCATTACATTTAATTGTAATGATCATTTTCACGGGATTCGATATTTTTTCCAGTAAATTCAGTTTGTTTAGAACATAAAAATATTTCTTCAGCATTAGTGTTCGCTCACTCTGGTTCATCGATCTTGTAAACATCGAGTGAAGACGATTGGCTATTGCCAAGATCATCTGGGCCCGCGTGTTAGCTGGATTGTAAACGGCCTTTCTTTTTTATATATTTGCAGTGTGAGAATTTGGTTCTTAGATAGGGCTGTTCTTGCCTACGTGATAATTTTCACTTTTTTTAATTGCTCTGTTCAAATTGGAAATCACGTAGCCTGTCACGTGAACCAGCATGTGATCTAAATTCGAGGCTTAAAACAGCCATTTTCTACTAGTTCGAGTGAATTGTATTTTAGGCCTTGAGGGCTCAAGAGGGTTTAGTAATTTCTGCTTGATTGTTTTGAACTTCATCTATTTTTGGGAATTTAATAATTTATTCTCTAGAAAACTAAACACGTGTACATTTTTTATAAAATTTTTGGGACAAAAAAATTCAGTGGAAATTTATTCTGGAATTCTATACGGAAAAATTATAAACTGTGATTCAATCGAGGATTTGTTACCATCAGTACAGACATCATCTGACGACATCGCCTCCATATTGGAATGTCATCGAGCTTCGAACACGGATTCAATTAGAATTGTTTAGTGATAGGACATATATAATTCAATCTTAGGATTACATTTTTGATTATATTCAGAAACCGTAAGTCCTATTTCCAAGTTTACATTGTTTTCTAGGGAAATAAATTATTTTGTTAAAATTTACAAAGGATGTTGGTTTCGCTCTTTTCTCTTATTTTT
>JAECUM010061789.1:0-21786 GCA_016617855.1 Megalonaias nervosa | reverse complement strand
TGAAAACATTAATGTTAATCAATGGTATTACGGACACTCACACTGACACCAAAAGCTACCTTTGTTTAGAGTGCCTTGTGCTCGACAAAAATTGCCGTCAAATTCAAAAGTGTATATAGATTCCCTTAAGAGAAAAAAGATGAGTACTGTATGTATTTCAGTTGGCATGTTTCACAGATTTAGAAAACATTGCGAGTTTTAAGATGTGTGCATAACCTTCAGTAGTGCCCGGTTCCTGATCCTGCCCCCCTCCCCCCCTCTCTCTCTCTCTCTCTCTCTCATGTAAGCTGTGGTGGCCAAGAGCCAAGTAAACATTTTGCCTGATCATTTTAGAGGATTGATAGAACTCGTGTATCTCTGCTCTTTCGATTGCCATAGATTGAACTAGGGATGTTGAGCTTTATCAGACACATGCCTTTGGCTGTGTCTGCATTTTTTCCCTCTCCAACATCCCATCCAACAGAGCAGAGGTCTCAGCTGGCTTAGAAAGATATCTTCAATCCTTGATTTTACATTATTTATCCAGCCGGTGGTTTTTAATAAACCAGGGTTTACATCATACTTCATTAAGGGATCTAAATTAGTGCAGCATAAACTTTTTTATGACATGCAAAGTGCATACAAGAATTTACTGTTTTAAAATTGAAATTTCTTGAATATTTATGACATTCTTTATTAATGATGCAGCTTGTAACAGTTTTGAAAATAAAGCAATTTATTGTTAAACATTGTACATAAGATAGTTGTCACGATTGAGAGACCTACCTTTTCAGAATATATGTAATCAGATAGCATTGTAATTCCACAGACGGAGCAATAACTTTTACAGACTTAGTTTGGTTTTGGTTATGTTGATTTAGACTTTTCTTATTATCCCCGTAGTATGTTGACCGCTGGGTCGGGGAACACCATGCCAAGGTCACCTTACAATCAAAACATTTCTGGTTATCAATTAGTCACGGGACAATAAATAATGCACAAAAAGGAAAAGACACAAACACACACGGACACACAGACACACACGCATGCACACATGCATCTTCCATGTACTCTCTTTTGACACAAATTAGATAGGCTGACACAAGTATACCGTGTATAGGTGACATAGACTTCGCAAAATTACAGTATTAGTTCATGTCTACCGCATGGCACAAGTTACAAGTTCATGTTTGAGACCCATGTTTGAAGAAATTGGTCCTCTCTTTTGTTAATTTAGCAGCATATTTTTGAATGTTCTTACGGATTTCGCATGTTGAAGTGTAAATATAATATTTAGCCAAAATAAGCAGGAGATCACACAAAATGTCTAACAGTTCACTTCCTGAAAATATTTTTTTTTGACAAATAGACAATATTTGGGCAACAAGGTGCACAAAATTTAGCAAAAGAGTACTATAACTTTGAAGTAATATTGCAGTCGTGGAATAGATGTTCAATATTTTCTCACTCTGACAGAAAGTGCATTTATCATCTAATATCTTAATTCTTTTCAAAAAGTTATTAGCGACAATTATTCTATGATTTAAAATTAAAGCGATAAATTTTGTATCCGGCTATAAATCTTAGACCACTCATTTCTACTTATATTTTTATTTAATAATTGCATCCACGTTTCTTGCTTGCAGTGTGTTAACTCTTTACCATTTTTACAAAATTTGTAAACAAACTTCAATGAGTTTTGTTTTTGCAAGTTCATTATTTCATCCTCCTGTTTATCAAACATGTTGTGAGCCAAATGGTTTTTGATTGCGTCTTTCCAAGATTTTGGAATTTAGGATATTAATGAAAAGTGTTTCTAAAACTTGTCGCATCCGGGTTTTTGTTTTATCAATTCAAAAGGTATTAAATTACCACGATCATCAACTAACTCATTAAGAATTTCAATGCAGGCATCTTTCTAGGATTTGAATTGAAGTAAATTTCTAGGTGGAACAAAATTAAAAGAACTCAGGGATAAATTCTCATTTGGATCTTGCGAATCCTCTTTCTAATCCGATACTGCCAAAATTACATCTCTCCAGAAATTGTTATTAATGAGCTTACAAATTTCTTCTATTTTTCTCTTCTCTAAATTCATAATATCCTTAATATTTCTGAATACAATTGTACTGACTATGTTCTGCCACGCTCCATCCTCGTTTTCCAGTAATCTTTAACACATCATATCTTAATATACCTAATGAATGAATAAATATGTACCATATTTAATCCTCCCTCATTCTCTGCGGCTACTAGTATATTACGTTTAATTCTCTCTATTTTTTCACCCCATACAAACTTAAGTAAGGTACGATTTAGTTTTGCTTCAATTTGTTGGTGATGGATTTGGAAGTGCTGAGAAAGATGTATGAATATGGGCAGAACAAGAGTTTTTACAACAATTACTTTGACTCCAGCTTGCCAGAATTATTTTCGCCATTATTAGTTTCTTCCTATAATTAATTTCCACCATTTGTTGTTGATTTAGACTTAGTATAGCTTTGGTGATGTTGGTACATACTTAGTTGGCCTTGGTTATGTTGGTACATACTTAATTTGGCCTTGGTTATGTTGGTACAGAATTAGTTTGGCCTTGGTTATGTTGGTTTAGACTTAGTTTGGCCTTGGTTATGCTGGTGCAGACTTAGTTTGACTTTGGTTAAGTTCGTTTTAACGGCACTTCTACTCCAGTTTTGACTGTATCATGCTGAGAAAATTGGAGCTAGGTGCCTTTTTCCAAGGATACACAGAGACGGCCAAACGGGCTTGCCTCTGCGGGTATCGAACCCACGACCCTTGCATTACAAGTCCAACTGAGCCACCAAGGCCGCTCTTACAGACTTAATTCGGGAATATCACATTCTTTGCTTTGCAGACTGCTACAAGCCAGAGGCTGGTTGATTGCATTTCATTCTATCTGATAGAGAATATTTGAGGTAGTAAATTAAATTTCCACGCAGCTGGCAACTATAAACTTGACAGACCAGTACATTAATGTATTTCTTAAGCCTTTACACATATAAACTTAGTTGCAATTATGTTTCAAAAATGTGCAATTTTCATTGGGTGATGATAAATTTCATTCTAATTTAATCTCAGTAGTCATAATTTGTGTAAATTTAATGTCAAAATTTTCATGAAAGCACATCTGTCAAAACTTCAGTATCATGCACCTGGATTACATTATTTATCTCTGTTTACAGACACAATTTTGAAGGCTTAGATACAATGCGTAGATGTTCACTTTATTTAAACACAGAGGTTTTTAACCTTTTCTTTGTAACCACCGAAAGAAAGTTTCCATAAGGTGGAAGTATTCTACCATCGAATTCGTTTATTTTCCGCACGAAATGTATGAGTCATCTAACGACGGCAGCAATCTTAATTTCTTGACATATTTGTGAATTTACCAGATTTAGAAATCTATGCGACTCTTGGAAAGCATTTCAAGTAAAACTCAATTATATATATATATATATATATATATATATATATATATATATATATATATATATATATATATATATATATATATATATATATATATATATATATATATATATATGCAGATTTTACAAACTTCGTGGTTGAAATAATAATCGGTCTTGCTGAATGTACTTCGTTTTCATTTTTGGGAATGTGTAGCCATATATTTTATTATATTCTTAATCTCTTTTCTTCAGATAAAGGAAGATTAAGCTTGTGCCGGGTGGAAAATGTTTTGCTCTAAGATAAGTATAACAAGCCCCCCCCCGCAAAAGACAGATAAAAAAACATAGATTTACCCGTGTATAATTTCCTCGTAATCTGGGTCTTTACCGTTTATTGAATCAACTATTTCACTTAAACAATGTACACCTCGATCTGCCTGCACATTTTATTTTCTGTTAGGTGGGTATTATATGTGGATGTGTGTGGGCTTTTGGTTTTGATATTTATCTAATGTAAACCCACCCTTATTTTCATGAGGTTAATCTTGATTATACCACATTAACATCGTGATTAAACCGGTATTTTACAGACTGTGATCAAAATACAACGCACCGAGGGCTGATTTTGACTGATAAGATATGAATCGGTTTATATCATTTTATATTACCTGTTGCTTCTGAATGTTGTTTTAAAGCTAAGAAGCCACATTTTCCCATCTATTCTAAGTTTAAATTAAATGCGCGTTGAATTGAAAATGAAAATTCTTATTGCAGTTGTAGGATGTCTTCCCAGATTCAAGTTTTCCAGTATATTATTGAATCGTTAATATATAAAGTTTGTTCAATATTCCTTGCAAGATCATTTTATCATTTTATAATCACCCCAGGAAACGTATGCCACAAAATCAGTGTTAGGTACGTAGACATCTTCAGACAAGGTCAAACAGAAGGTGCGATCCAGTATAAACCAGGCTGAATGTCGCGTTACGACGTCACTAACGCGCCACGTATTGGAAAGTAATTGTACTGTATATAATTTGCTTGTAGCCTGGATCGCTGTATTATCGCGGTACATAATGTTCTTACTTGTACATATTAAAACTGTTTTGCTATTGTTGCTTATTTATAATTTGTCAAGTTTCAATGACTTTCCCTCTTTCTATTCCTATAAAAAATCTTTGTCAAACGAAGCGCTCAAATGTAAATAAAACAGCATACGATGGTTGACCCAGATTAACGTACCATTGGGGAACAACTCTATATTATCGCGTTATTTGTTCAACTTACGTATGGTAGCACACAAGTATTACAATAAAAATAAAATACGACTTACCTTTGAGAAGAAATGTCCACGCTTGTACTGGTTTAGTATTTCCACAGTAAAGGAAAGGATCCAATGATAAAATCCAACACACAAATGTAATTCAAGTGTAAATCCATGCGGAATCCATGAATAACAACATTACAAATTAAATGCAACAATTATTAACTTGATATGAATTTTAAATGCAAAATGGGCAAAGAAATGTAACTATATAACAACTATTATTAATATCATTATTATTAATATTAAAATATTACAGATTTAAAGAAAGTTTAACTGTTATTATATTCTTATGTACGTACGAGAAATATGATCATAAGCAACATTTTGTGAATGTTGGTCCATATTGGCTACCATGAAATGAAATTGCAACCTTGACCTTGTAAGAACATGTATGTCACCATCAGTATATGACCTATAATCATCAAACATCAGACGATACACTGAATATATTTCGTAACCAAAGCCAATGCAGGTATAACATGTTCGACTGGATTTTTTTATATGATGATCACCGTAATTGCATGAGCTTTACAAAAACGTGATCTTCATTCTCTTTCATCGTAAAGTTATAAAAAAAAAAATGTTGACATTTTAGAGGAAATTGTGCTGTAAGATATTTGAATCCTTACTGCTACAGCTTTATATCTGTAAACAACCGCTAGATGGCGTGTGTCCAAAATTATTCGTAAAACCCCGTTTGCCGCGATAACATAGAGCCCGCGATAATACAGCGTTGGACTATACTGGTAGTAGTTAGACGCGACGTCTTCTGTTGTTGACCCAGTTTAGTACGTGGTACCAATGCAGAACTCTATAGCGATCTAGTATTTCCGTCTTGAAGTTTTGTGATGACAGCTACGAAGAAGATCATTCAGATTTTAGCAAAACTAAGTCAATTTTAAAGTTTAGAACAACAATTCATGAGTCATTTAAGATCAATAAGGCCTTACTTAGCATGTTGACGTACACGAAAATGGAGGCAACTTTTTGTCCCAGTATGTTTGCTTTGACGTACGTACATACATACATACACGCACGCACGCACGCACGCATGCATGCATACATACATACATACATGCAGGAGACTTCTTTATCTGCATTGTCGTTGTGCGTGCATAGTGTACATCCAACTGTTTAGTGTGCAGTTTGCATAATGTGCACCTAACTGCATGGGTTGTTTTCACAGACGTCACGATTGTGTACGCAAATACCCAAATGCACCTTGCGGAGCTATTTTGAGTCCTTTACAAACCTTTGTCAACATTAGTCACACGTATGTTCAAGAAAAAATTTGATTTAATCATCGATAAGAATATTACTTCATCGAAAAGATACATAGATTATACTTGAAATGAAGTGCCCCATAGCACGAAAATATAATAAAACTGGAGATTCCCTGGTTTATATCGAAAGACAGAAGAGTGAATTTGAAACGTAATCATGCATATTGCTAATAAATAGAAATGCAGTTATTTTTGATAAACATACAATATTGACATTTTTTTAAAATATTGGTATGATGCCCCTACGATTGTCATCTTGAAAGAGTATTTCATTATTTCTGGACAATGATCTTCGAGATACAATATCAGTTACGGAGTTAAAATTTCATAGCATGTATGTTATGCCAGAGCTTTTATGTACAAATACTTTTCGCGAAAACAATTGCTTGTGCCAAAGACAGCTGACAAACCAATTTAAATTAGTACGGTCAAACATTGTATTTGTGGTGGAGATGATGGACATAGGGTGATACTCATGGCCGGCCTTAGGCTGATTGGACCGATTTGGCCCAATCGGGCCCCGCGCTCACAGGGGCCCAGCGCGTTAGTAATTTTTAAAAATATATCTATAAAGAGAAAGTAATTTTAAGGCGATGGAAGAAAATCTGAAGTTCAATATCATATGAAACTTGTTTAAAAGTTAATTTCCAAATGCGTGCTCACAAGGGGCCCCGCGCATAATTTCAGGTGGCCTCGCCAAAATGATCCAAGTCGGGCCCCGCGTTGCTAAGGCCGTTCCTGATGATAGTGAATGAAAGCGAGAACTGTTCAAAAAAGTTTCATCTTCATTGTATGAAAATGAAATACGTGCCTAACGGAACACACCTTTTTGATGAATGTCAAAACCGAGTATTCTTGAAATGCTGTTAGAAATACGAAATTATATATTAACTTTTGGATTTTTAACTTGAACGATAACCAAATGATTGATTTCAGCCCATGAAAATTGAAAATCATTACACGTTTCTACTCGTTTGTGTATCCATATGTTTATGCGTCTGTTTATTCATGGATCTATTTGTTTAAGAAAAAATAACAAAGATGGCTGAAATTTCAATGCTTTACTTGAAGAAAACAAGGGGAAAAGTCACTCATTCGGTCTCGTGCGGTTGACATGCACAACAGAATGTGATGTATTAGGATATCCTTACGCACAAAATGAGATGTGCCTTCATAATTATGTGGGAAGAACAACGTTGTTAGGTGCCGGTTTGCGTGTCTAGGGAATCAAAATGGCGGATATGGAGTTACACACGTTTTGTGATGTCACGTGAAAACAACGGATAGTACACAGTTGGGTATAATGTGCACCTGTCTCTAATGTGCGCACTCGTGTTTTTTATGTATAGTGGAAAATTCTAAGACGTTAACGAAGATCCATTTCTGTCGTCATATAATTTTGCCGGCATATTATGGTTTATATTGTTCGCTCGTTATTAAAGATAAAAGGAACAATATGAACTCTGTTCTGCCGCGCGTACATTATGTAATAATAGATCGGAGTCGAGGTTATTTACAGGTGATGGTGTCAGACACTATAGTAAATCAGTTTATTATTGTGATTTCCTGCTTGTCCTGTTTGCAACAAATATGGACAAACACGATAGATTCTGTCCTCAAAATCCTCAAAAGCATTTATCCCACTTTTATGAGCTCATCAGCTTTTGGTTATAACTTATATCTATACAATGTATTCATGGTAGCATGTATTTTAAGACATATTCAAGCACAATAGAAGAAATGGATGTTCTATTTCCCAACTAATATGCAGAAAAATCTTTGTCAAACAGAACTTAGAAAAGCACATCATCACCAGTTTTTTTTATGAGACATTAGAAAGATTACATCCATATGCTGTATCTCTCTGCTTACGCATGTCTCCTCATATAACAGTGAATCTGCCATCTCGATTAATTCTTTCTGTATATCGCGGTTCATTTTCATCCCTTGTCTTATTTGATGGTTTAAAGGCTGATCCAATAATTTTAATGTCATCGGTATGAGCAAATAATTTTTCCACTTTCAGTTTGGTATTCTGTTCAATTTTCTATACCTTGGTTAGGCTGTTTGGCATGAGATTGTCGGGGTTTTCTGTACAACAAGAGTCAGGCAAGATGAAAACCTTGAGATATACTTTCCTTCCGGCAGTTTGGTCTTAATGAGGCTTCTGAAATAGTGGTATCTTGTTTTGTCGTTTGCAGCTTTTCGGGCAATCTGTATATCCTAATATTAACAATTTATTGAGATTTTCAAAATTAAGTATATCACAAAGTCTAGGATATCTACATTTTAAAGGATGATTTAAGAAGCATATGTCACAAATAAATAGTATGTCATTTAGAACATCATGCCATTTTTCATTTTCTGCCTGCAGTTACAGAATTGTTTCTTATATATTTAATTCAAAGTTTGTACCTAAAGTAAGTACCGTATATACTCGCTTATAAGCTGTCAAACTGCGAACTGTACAGAACCAGATCTGCCGTCGCATAATGCGCCGGCAGGTCTGGGTCTATGCAGTTTGTTAGGATTAATCATTTTCCGACGGAAGATGAGGGGGTGTGTTGTTTGAAGTTGGGATCGACTTATCGACGACCATATAAGGTATATGTTTATCAATAATTATGGAAACATGATGGTTGTTAAGTTTCGTATGCCTCAGCATGTAGGACTCAAGGTACTAATTCAACCCACATAGAAAACGTATGGAAACACCGAGAATATAAAAAAGTCAATAACTTTAAACTTCCGAATGTTCAAGATGAAACCTATACTTATCAGTATAGACCCATCCTTGATGTAATCTTTTGTGTGGAGAAAGCCACATGCCCCACAGCATTTTCTTGAGTTACATGTGTTTGAAGCGTATTTTGAATTTCGTACCAAGAATCAGCTGCACATTTCAGTAATGAGTTTTCCCAAGTCAAGTCAATAATAGGACTTAAATTCCATTAATAAAACAATGTCTCGTTGTTTTCAGTTATAGCTAGGATAAAGTCTCGAAATACGCTCTTTGTTCAAATTTTACTTTCATTATCAACCATTCCTGGCCAAACCTATATATATATATATATATATATATATATATATATATATATATATATATATATATATATATATATATATATATATATATATACTGTTTTATCTAAACCCATTTCTAGATTTGTTCCCATTCTTCAATATAATTAGTAGAGCGAGTCCTGTAGCCTTTCTTTTGTCTATATGCAGGCCCGGCCCTAGGGCAAGGCAAACGAGGCAACCGCCTTGGGTCCTGCGCTGTCAGGGGCCCCGCGCTGCTGACGGAAATCAACTCCGCAATGCAATTTTTTTTTGCTTGGGGCCCCGCTCATCGCTTGCTGCCTTGGGCCCCGCACATCCTAGGGCCGTTTCTGTCTTTATGACCCTCTGTCTGGTTAACATTTACGTGATCTTCTCAGACATTTATATATCCATTTCCGATACCTTTCTATAAGTAATCTTTCAGTCTGTGAGTCTGTATTCATTTCTACTGCATATACAGCTTGACACCATCCTCGTGACTTAGCTATGTTTATGCCTGTGGTTCAGTGTTATTTTCGGCTCCATTTTTTTCCTATAAGAATATCATAGACAAGTTATGACAGTATTAATTAGTATTATTATTCCAGAATGTAACACAGTAGGCAGTGCCATAGTGTTGGAACTAAAACGTGTTGATGTTCGAGATAGTTTTGACTAAAACTATTTTTTCTTACAACTTGACATCACAAATATTGTAACATTTTCCTCCATTTATTTTCTCCATCCATCTTAGTTTTACATCATCATATATCGCCAGGTGCTGAAATAAAATGGGAAACGCTTTCCATAAATTTACGTATGTATGCTGCAGATAGACCACAAAAGCATTACCGTGTGCTTTATGAGTGGACTGGCTACACTAGTATGCTATATGTTTTCACAAGTTTGGCAGTCGAGTGTTTTTTAACATGGTCAAGTCAATGTTTTTAACAACAGGGGACTTGGGCTGAGAACACTGCAGACGCGAATTTACTCATGTTACAAATTTTTTAATACAAAATTACACAGTAAACAAGAATAATAAAAAACATAGAGGAATATAGCATCTTGTGAACAGTTGCACGACAGTGCCTGCATGTTCATGAGTAACATTTGTCAGGTGTACAAAAGCCATCCACACTTTTTCTAGATAGTTACATGTTTTGTTGATATAAATATTTATGTTGTGACAGAACCCGAATCTGTCGTCATATCTGTATTGACCTATAGGACAGGATAGACTGGTAAAGAAGTATTAGTTGTGGTGGAGGTCATAGATTCGTCTTTATTATACTTTTGCAGTTAAATTTTATTTTCTCCTGATTAATTCTGCAGGGATAATAGTATATATATTTGGAGAGATATGGTAAATCAAAAGCTGTATGTTATTACGGTAACAGCTTCCTTGTGAAATAGACATCAACATGTCAGTTTTACATGCAAACCAGACATCCATTTCACACAATAGAAATTCCAACTGAGATTATTACACAACAAAACTCGCATTTTTTGAACACCTGCTTATGGACAGTTAAGTTCGAAAAGACAATTACAGTGGTGAATAATGCAAAGGTTTTTCAAGAAAATAAAATTAAGAGAGTAATGGGGTGGGTGGGATGAAGTATGGGACTGTGAGAGTATAACAGACATGAAGTCCCGACCAGAAAAAAAAATATGATGGGACGAGATTGAGATGTCAACAAATTAAACATTTTCATTCATCAAATGCACAATAAATTGAACATTATTGTTTCTTTTTGAATTTTTTCTTAATCACAATATTCTTCTAAAGTGTCAGATTTAAAAACGACAATAACGATAATCACAAGTATTATCGTCACCCTTTTTTGTGATAATTATTTTGGTTGTAAGAAGATATAAATTTATCATTTTCATTTAAAATTAACTGAATTTTCCCAATAATATAGATCTAAGTGTAAAGCTGAGGATATTAGTAATATATCACGTGTCTTCACTTGGTAAGTCTG
This sequence comes from Megalonaias nervosa, assembly GCA_016617855.1. Lineage (NCBI taxonomy): Eukaryota > Metazoa > Mollusca > Bivalvia > Unionida > Unionidae > Megalonaias > Megalonaias nervosa. The sequence goes on along the minus strand of JAECUM010061789.1, from coordinate 10,736 downwards.
ATTTATATTCCACAAGCATGACATGAGCATATCGATGGATTTTTTCTTTTATTAATGCTTTGTTTATTTAACACTGATCGCATAATATGTTCTGTCAGTTTGTATGATGTAGGCTCATATATGGGCATTATGTGATCTTGACAGCCTACATGTCATGATGTGGTCGGCATGATGTGGTCTTGAAGGCTCATGTTGGCATAACGTGATCTTGAAGTTGGAAGAAACCTGAAAACTTTGAGGAAGCTATTGAACTTGAATGGTCAACAGTGTCCCCCTGCACATGTCGGAACTGAGAACTGAACCACAGATGTGCAAAAAGAGTGCACTGCAGCTGCACTATCTAGGCCGTTATGTTTAATTATAGACACTTCCGGCATGACGTTATCGGCTTCCATACGGTAATCTATTTTAACATTGATTTTATCTGGTAATTTTGAAGTTAGAATAAATTTGAATCTAAAAAGATATCACAAAATAAACATAGTTAGAAGGAACACAAAACGGACTTTCTATGTTACTGATTTATGTGCTGAGTCTGCTCCAGCGGGCCTTCTTGAAAATGGCCAATTTTGTCAGATTTACAAGCAACAATTACCAACTTGTCTACCATCCTGATAAAATGGGCGGAAAATCGTTGCTGATGACCTCAGTGGGGAGGGTGGTCTGTTGTAGAAATAGCATGGCTCCAAAATTTGACATGTTTACCGTATTTCTTCAATAGGTTTTTGAATTGGCTTTCACTGACACAATTATGACGTAAATTTCTGACACAATTAATTGTGGGCTTGATGTTTACGTGGTCTGCTTTACCCACAGTCACGTAATCATGCAGCTAAGTTTTAACTTACACCTGAAAAGAATATTTTGGATAACCATAAAACAAATAGAACATAATAATTGTATTTATAAGTTCTTCATATATCTTTGGGCAGATCAGCAATTACACATACCTTCATCCTCGGAACTATTACATTAACTATTAATAAAGAAGGACTGCCCTACGTTCAACAACGGAAAACATTATTAGGTTCAGGTCACTGGGTTTGCAGGAATGGAGTTAAGATGTGGTGAGATAGTTTCTCTGTTGTATTTTAAGATCGTTAATATTTTATCTCCAATAAATACAAGTTTAGTTAACTGTAGAAGTGAATCAACAGGACCGTTGCCCCATTTTCTTCCGTCTGCTGGCCATGGTAGTTATTAGTACTGTAATTGTTTAAAATGCATTTTTAATTATGTAAGCAAACGCTCCGGTGGCCTAAGTGGTAAGAGCGTCCGCCTCGGATACGGGAGGTCGCGGGTTCGAACCCGGACCGAGTCAAACAAAGACTTATAAATGGTACTAGAACTGCGTCGCTTGGCGCTCAGCGACTGGGTGGAACATGGTGCCACATGTCTGCGGCAAGATGCCCCAGTGCTAGACATCACTATAAACTGACACACTGCAGACATCGAAGCGATATGCCTCAAATTGTTAAAGCTACGTTAAAAAACCAAAAATCAAACACTGTTACATATAAGCCGCCTTTTCCACATACAGTACACAAGTGATACAGTGATCGTTTTCCTGGTGTTTATTTTTGCTTTCGCACGATGCAATCATGTTTGGACGTAGTTTGTGCTATATTAGTATGATAACAGCTATCTGCTGTACAGTTGGTGTCATTATGTCAGACGTTCGTTTGGCTGAAAGTGGAACGCAACTGTTTTCAGCCCATAAGTGAACCTTTTCCTGCCAATAGTAACACCTTCATTGCTTGGTTAACCTGGTTAGGAATAAGGAATCCTGAAAGGTTTAATATAAAGTCACGATCCTAGCAACAAACAAAACACACATATGGAACTAGTTCGTAGCTGAGCACAATTGTCCTAAATCTTTCGTTATGAACAACAAAGAGATAGATTTTGGTTTGTTTTAATAGATGTTGATTCAAAGTTTACAATAAAATACAAGGAAACCATACAAAAGAGTTGATTCAAAGTTTACGATTCAAAGTTGACGATATAAAATACAAGGAAACCATACAAATGATTTGATTCAAAGTTGACGATATAAAATACAAGGAAACCATGCAAAAGAGTTGATCAAAGTTTACGATATAAAATACAAGGAAACCATACAAATGAATTGATCTAGCGACAAGAAAAACATCTTTTATTAAGCTATCTTCTCGTGTTAGTACCGTATGTACTCTCTTATAAGTCGAGTTCAACTGCAAACAACATAAACGCTAATCTGTCGTCGCATAACGCGCTGGCTGATCAGGATCTATGTTATTGTTTCCACTTAATACTCCTAACAAACTGCATATACCCAGATCTGCCGGAGCACGATACGCTGGCAGATCCGGGTCTGTGCAGTTTGCAGTTGGACTCGAGCTATAAACGACTAAAGTCAAACATAAATATACTCGTCAGATGAAGAAAATATATACCTGTACCTAACATATAATTTAGGGTTGGATCAAGGCAACACAATACGTTTGAAATAAAGAAGTAACTACCTTAAATAAATACAACAGAAAAAAAAATTATTTGTATATCTGACGGCAAGAACTGCTGTATGAATAACAATCGTGTCATTTACCATTTGGTTAAACTGAATATGTCTTCTAGTTCAAAAATGAATCGGTGGACCGCTCAAAAAGTTTATGTATGTTCCTCTGTAGATAGCAGGTGTTTTTGTGTGTTTCCTCTGTAGAATGTAAATTTGGTGATAAATTGCCACCTTGAGAAAAGCTTACGTTTTTGATAAGTGCGCAAATACATCTCATACATCGGATCAAAACAGATTTGCGCAAATTTTCGTTATTAATGACAGCGGATAAAATTGGGAGAAATAACTCAAGGAGCACTGTTTTATAAATTTTCATAGTTTCTGACAATGTAATAAAGTTAACGGTGAAATCGTGGGTTATCATTCAATGTGTTACGGATTCATAATTTACGGTGTAACATATACCGTCTATACTCGCTTATAAGTCGACCACCCAGTTTTAAGGTAACAAAAAGTAAATTTCTCTTTGATCCTCCTATAAGTCGTGGTGTATTTTGCAAGTCAGATCAGTCTGAATGGGTGAAGTGTTGTCAGTGAGAGTTGCACTTTGGAAAATAAACCAAACTGGATCGATAGATAGATAGATAGATAGATAGATAGATAGATAGATAGATAGATAGATAACGACAAAACCAGAGTAAAACACAATTATATTATTGAATGGAATGTGTCACAAACAAATTAACAACTTACAACTTGTTCTAGTTAAATTCATTAAAATACATAATGCTTGACATTTTAAATCTGTTTGTATGATAAATCAGTGAATTCAATTATTGGTCAAATACTGGTTCTTTTAATATTCCACACATCTTACAAACAAAGGTTCCACATTTTTTGGGTGGTGATTCACGGTATCCTATAAATATCACTATCTAATGTCATCTGGTATACAGTCCAAGAATGTATCCTCTTTGATAAAGCTCTAAAATCCGCCATCGTCGTCTAGCATTGTAAATTGTCATCTATTCATCGTAAATATTGTCCGACTCCATTTCATCGGCTTCACTGTTGTATGAGGGCTCCTATGTCGAGACTGAGCCTGAGCTCTGTAAGTTACACTGTCATCATACAATCTGCAAACTATTAATGGCTGCAACTGAACACATGTCAATTGTGCGACACGATCACAGGCTGTTCAAATAACCACCCTCTGTTACCTGGTACTGTGCAAGTATCAAACTCGCGGCTCGCTCAAAAGGTTATAATGTAGAGACAACAAAGATCGTTCTGCCTTACAAGCTAAAAGATTAAAATAAAAATTCATTGGAAGATGCAGAACTCTATTGGGCACTGAACAAGTACGTGGATTAAAATCGCGGCTCGATCAAAAGGATTAAAAATTTTAAGACAAAGTGAGTGCTGCCTTTGCAAGCCAACGGCTTATCGGATCACGTGTACTAGCAGAATACTTGGGGAAATATCAAATGGGAATAAAATCTAGCTTATGGAAAATGAAAATACGATTAAATCAAAACCTTTATTGCATCAAACATTGCTTATCAGCAAAACAAATACATAATACAATTAACGGTTGTTAGGACTTGCATGAAAATGGAAGCAACATACTTGCTAGCAACCATCCGCTTTGGAGTTGGTATTATTTAACTTACCCGTAATATTCTAAAATTATTAAAATCCAAATAACTGTAGATACAAGTATTGTGTAATTAATACCGTCGTGAAACGGATAAACGCAGTGCATATTATATGCCCATTTCTGAATGAAAATAGTGGCATGGAAACGTAAAAGTATTTGATTTAATAGTATATTTGTGTACTGCAAACATCTTGAGTTTCCAACATTACCCTTAGATTTATCACATTTTGTATGTATGTCGCGCTTATAAGACTTTCCATACTCTGCATAAATCGAATTTTCAGAAAAAGTCGACGTAGAAGCAAGTATATACTATGTATGTATATATGTATGCATATATATATATATATATATATATATATATATATATATATATATATATATATATATATATATATATATATATATATATATATATATATATATATATATATATATATATATATATATATATCTTATTCATATTGACTCATATTGTAATTACATATATATAGCAATCATAACTGTTTTGGAAAGGTATGCAAGACACTTATTGCCCAGTTTCCTAGACACTGTTGCATGTATAGTCGTGCAATTTCACTTTTTTGTTCATATTTATCAGTTATGTTTAATGCCCACAGACAAAAAAACTGTGGCTCTAATGACCTACGATTCTTGCTAAACTGGTTATGCCTAATTTTCTTTTGAGGATTATGTACCATACATGCAAAGCAGACAGAACATCATTCAACTGAGTTTCATTGTGACTTTATCCTGTGACTTTCCTTCCAATTTAAATAAAATTAGTGCAGAGAAGCATTTATCAGTGGCCTTATTTTATTTTATTTTATTTTATTTTATTTTATTTTATTTTATTTAAATTTTTCAGGTGGGGGGATGGAGGTAGTCTTGGGGTAAAGCAAAAATTACAGATGGAAACATTAAAGACACCTGGACCACTGCAGTTATTACCAAAATCAAATCGCTGCAGCAAACGCTATAAATCCCCAACTGTCGTATTTCATCCAAATACTTTATCAAATCCATTTTAATTTTTGGGTTAAAGAACTGTAACCTAGGTAATAATAGCTACACGTAATAAAAGTTTGTAACATAGCCCCTACAACCAGTTCCAAATAATAAAAGTGAATGATATATGCAGACTGGGAATATATCTTTAAATGTATATGAGTTACATAGATAATAAACCAAAAACTATTTGCTGCAAGGGGGGGGGGTAGGAGGAGAGAGGAAAAAATTAAAATTATTTGACGAATAATATGAAAAACTGTGTTTAAAGACATCATTTCTTTTCTAATAAAAGCACTTATTTATGACACAAGATCCGTGCTCCCAGTCTTTTTTTATTATATTTATTTTGTAGTAGATAACAGAATCAACGAAAGAAGATAAATGGTGATTTGTTCTTGGCTGTACGTTAAGGAAAAACTTGACACTTCTTGTGAAAAGAAGGCTTTTCGTTTGGCCTGTCATTTTGGACAATGCCTCTTATACCAGTGTTATGTTTTAATCGTTGGTTAAGGACATCAAAAGCTTTAAGGACTAACTGCTGATTATTGCTTGGGACATCAAAGCTGTAAAAATAGGTCGAAATATAATGGGAGGTCATCGTGTCTTGGAGTCAGGCAGCTGACACAATATAGGTCGAGTGAGAGATATCACGATTTTATTATCACTCAAGTAAAGCTAAAGAGGCACCTGACCTTATTTCAGAAGAGTTTGAAAGATAAGTGCAGTTTATTGGTTATGTCATAAATCAGGCTTTTAATGTAGCATATATGTTTAAAACCGCCACTGTAATTAAAACGTGGTAATTGACCGTGACAGAAATTACCTTTGTTTTCATGTATTTAATGTGTACAGGTGTGCTGATTGTTGATCTTCTCTTATTGATTCAGTGAACTTGTTGACACTTTGTGGCATTAACTAAGACACCTTTCAAATGATCCCTGACCAAGATCCAGATGTTGTTAATCTATTTAATACTGTTCAAGACATTATTAGGTCCGCTTGAGTTGATTTGGAGATAGAATGCCAAATAATGATCCTTGTGTTGACTACACTGCAAAAGGAGGGGGTAGGTGCGGGTACATTTTTACAAATGATGAATTCCCCACCTAGTTAAGACAAACATTTGAAAGTCGTTGTCTAACAAGTAAAATTGAATATAATCGAACCCAGTTCTAATGTTTACAAAATGTTTCTCTTTTGTTTCATTTTCCAGACCTTCATCCTTCCCGGGGCGATATTTAATTTTATTTCGGAGGTCCTGTGTATATATGTCTTGTTTATAGATAACATGAATAAATTTCATAAAACACATATTTTGGTTCACAACAACTTAAGGAACAGCCAGTCTTCATAACATGAATAAAAACAGCAAGAATCAGCACTGGTATGAATCGAAGACAGCAAGGACCAGCACTGGCATAAATCAAAGACAGCAAGGATAAGCACTGTTATGAATCAAAGACAGCAAGGATCAGCACTGTTATGAATCAAAGACAGAAAGGATCAGCGCTGGTATGAGTCGAAGACAACAAGAATCAGCACTGCTATGAAACAAAGACAGCAAGGATCAACAATGGTATGAATCAAATCAGTAAGAATCATCACTGGTAAGAATCAAAGACAACAAGGATCAGCAATGATATAAATAAAAGAGAGCAAAGATCAGCACTGGTATGAATCAAAGACAACATCAAAGATAGCAAGGATCAGCACTAGTATCAATCAAAGAGAGCAAAGATCAGCACTGGTATGAATCAAGGACGGCATCAAAGACTGCAAAAATCAGCAATGGTATGAATCAAAGACAGCAAAGATCAGCACTGTTATGAATCCAAGACAGCAAGGATCAGCACTGGTATAAATCAAAGACAGTAAGAATTAGCACTGGTATGAATCAAAGACAAAGAATCAGCACTGGTATAAATGAAAGACAACATCAAATACAACAAGGATCAGCTAGGATCAGCCCTGAAATGAATCAAATTGCAAAGATCAGCCCTGGAATGAATCAAAGACAACAAGGATCAGCACTGGTATGAATAAAAGATAGCAATGAATGGCACTGGAATGAATCATAGACAGCAAAGATCAGCACTGGTATGAATAAAAGACAGCAAGGAATAGCACTGAAATGAATCAAAGACAGCAAAGATCAGCACGGGTATGAATAAAAGACAACAAGGAATAGCACTGAAATGAATCAAAGACAGCAAGGATCAGCACTGGTATGAATAAAAGACAACAAGGAATAGCACTGAAATGAATCAAAGACAGCAAAGATCAGCACGGGTATGAATAAAAGACAACAAGGAATAGCACTGAAATGAATCAAAGACAGCAAGGATCAGCACTGGTATGAATAAAAGTTAGCAAGGAATAACACTGGAATGAATCATAGACAGCAAGGATAAACAGTGGTATGCTGTGCAAGCAGGGTTTTCTGCATTAGGACTTTCTTTCGTGGTTTTAACAGCATTTTAAAAAGATTAGTGGTTGTATCATGCTGAGGACATGGGAGGTAAATGGCTTTCCCAATGGCACATCCAGGCAAATGATATGCGCTGGCCTTAGTCCAGTAAATCTGATCCCCAAATTTGTGTTGATACTGATGGATGATTTTTTGGTCTCATGTCACTTGTTCATCAAAATGTGCAATTTTTCTGTATGAAAATAATTCCGGAACACTCACAAGTAAGGTTTAGTCATTGATCAATATTTGGTAACAGCAATATCTAGCATGAAATTCAAAATGACTACAAGACATACTGTTGTGTTATTTCATGTGGTTACACAAGTCACAATATTTAATTTGATCCAGATATATTCTCTGCATATCGCCAAAAGGACTCTTCAACCAACGATAGCTATTGAGACGCAAGAAATACCGGTGTCTAAATTATACACCGATACGTTACGGACAGTTTTGTATGTAAGCAATTTCTCGATTTTATGAATAGGTGCTATCAGACCCACAAATAGTCCAGTATCAACACAGTCAGTATCAACACAGATTTGGGGCCGCCCTGGGCTGGTATCAAATCCGCGACCCTTATTTTACGCGTCAGACACTCTCCCAACTGAGCTACAGCTTTAACAAAACACCGAACCTGTCGCATACTAGCAGCAATAATAATGTTATGGATTTTCTCTCCGGTATCAACAACATTTGGAACAACAATCCTGTTTTGTAGCGGCACAATATTTTTTGTGTGATACGTGATGATTTCATAGCCTGCAAAATGCAGTCGCATTGGATAAATAACGTTAGTGAAGCCAACCTTGGATGTCTGTAAAGATTTACACCTTTACATCTAATAGTACATTGCCCCAATCCACCCATCCACCCACCATACCCCCACCCATTGCTGACCCAGAAATGTAGAACAGTAGAAAAGGCCAGATGTGCCTTGCAGCATGTCGTCAGAAGCGATTAATGGAAATAACCGTTTCGCCCTGGGATGCGTCCTGTGATGATTTTCCAGCTGAGATGATATTTGACTATTTAAAATAGTGCAGTGTAATAAAAAAAAGATTGACTTTGCATTTTACGGATTGTTCTTTTTATTAGTTTTGTCTTTAGTTTGTATGCCTATTTGAGGGTATTTAACTTTGCTCGGTACTCTATATCCAGCATTGTGCTGAGTTGCCCTTAAATCTTTCAGGTGCTGAAATACATCACCTTGCTCGGAACATCGCTCAGCCATTTTCTTCAGGCTGTGAAATAATATCTGAAGGGGTTGTGTTTGGTGATGCACCTCTAGCGGAGTGCATCAATATGTGACGACAGCAAAGACCGAGATCGTTCCGATTTTGACCTTGTCTCCTACCACCACCATATTTTTCCATGTGAAAAAAGTAGTTCAGAATATAGTTATCAATTACGACGAATAACATCCGAGGTTTCTTTCTCGATTTGACGGAAAAGGCCGAGGATGGTCCTATTGACATCATCTGCAAAGCCTTTCACCTTTATGTCTTGTGTAGAGCAGCAGTCATGCTAATATAAGTTGCATTTAATATATCATCTTTCGTGAACATCATCCCTCTTTATTACTTTCTAAAACCATAAAGAAAACTGATAATATAAAATTGTCCTTCAACACCACCGGTCAAAGTTAGTAAGTTCACTGCTAACAATCTATCCTTGTCTGCTGTATAATTTACCCCAGATTAAGAACTAATATATGAGAAATAAATGTTAATTACCACTTAATTAAAAGTCATTCGGAAGTTCGTCGCCCTTTTTCGCCAAGTTGAATAAGAAACCCAGTGTTTCGCCGACAATAAGAACTATATTTGAAATATTTTTATGCATATTTGACTTGTACTATTTGTTGGTTTTTCTCTATGATTATATTTTGTATATCTGTATTTTGTAATTGACTTTAGTCCAAAATCGAATTATAGGTCTACCTGACTAGTGACATTTATATTCTAAGCAACATAATCCATAGCTTACATTTTTCTATGATTGTAGATTAAATATTCAGATCATTATTAATGGAGATAAAAGAAATCATTTTAATCTGAGTCTAGGACATTAGTTTTCCACTTGGTATCTCCAAACTTTGTTGACAACTTTGAATGTTTTAGAAAGGAAATTGACCTATATCCTGGCAGAATTATTGTGTCTTACTTTTTGATATCAATATTGTTTACTTGACAAAATAACTAGTTCTTACCTTTAAGTCTAGGTGGAATCAGTCTTATTGCTGTGTTCCGTTTTTAATTTGGGTGGAATTATTTATTTAAATTATTCACTGGAATTACAAAGTGCTCATTAACACTTTTTGAACTTAATCATTAATTTGGAATTAACGTAAATTCAGACAAGGAAATTTTGGATTATATTATTGTGATACCTCAAAAGACTGTTAACACATCGCCACATTCCATGCCATTGACACATGAGCACATTCGAGACTGCAAGCACATCAGCACAGTCAATATTGGAACCAATTTGGAACACCACTGGAATTCAATTGGAACTCTATACATTTGGACTTATGATAGAACTTTTAGGACTATTTTGGATTTAATTCACAATAATGTATGTTCTTTTTAAATTTTCACTTTGTATTCTTGGGAAATAGATTATGTGTTTAGCTTCACAAAACTTGTTGGTTTTCGCTATTATCTGTTACTTAGTTTAACAATATCCTTTGTTCACAAGGCTTAATATAGCGGCAGAAGAAGAAAAAGTCTCAACCGGAACAATATTGGATTTTTCTGTCGCAACATATGTGGTGCACTCCTCCAGAGGCGAATCAGCAAACCTTTCAAATATACAACTACAACTACATTCGAAGTTATTTCTGGACTCCACGGAAATTGACGAGCGTTGTTCCGACTGTCTTCTCTATCTATAACTATCATCATTATCATTCATGTGGTCTGGTTTTGATAACCTCACGATTTTATTTCTTTATTTAGATTTCGCTTCCAGTTTTTCTTTTCACTAAGTTTATGATAAAAGCAAACAAGAAATAAATCTTTACCAGGTGTGTTGGATGAAAGCCACATTGTATATCCTGTACATCTAATTGATATAATCAGTGACGGATCGGG
>JAECUM010061785.1:0-29927 GCA_016617855.1 Megalonaias nervosa | reverse complement strand
AAAGCTTGATTACACATTTCGAAATTGTACTGTAATTTCGACTACATTCCAAGTGCAATAACATCCTACTTACTGCAGTCAAAATGAAATTATATTCATAATTACATTTGAAAGAGTTCATATTTTTTCCCACATTATGATTCCAAACATTCAATTACGGAACAGAAACACACACACAGATAAGTCAAGACGCTGCTCACTCGCTACGCAATTCAGATGTTACTTCATGTAGAATTTACACAGGTACATCCAGTCCATAATCACGAAATTTAGTAGAATCGACAAAAATACCAAAATCTATTCATTCCAGACCAAATGGAAAAGTTGTTGCAATGTGCATTCATTCACAATATGATTCTAAATTTCAATTTTAAGTAGACCAAAACTACGATATCTTTCGAAAGTGATGTCGACCGAGCGACTAAGTTTAAATTTAGCTGGGCGGAGTTATGTGCGCATTAATATTGTTGTTCTATGCTGATGAATCTGGGCTTGTGTATTTAGTTTAAAATACAGCATACATTCAGTTAATTTGTTTGTTGTAGTGTATTTTTGTTTATAATATTAAGCCTTAGGTAGAATAAGAAAATGAGCATATAATTAAACGCTTACTGCATTTGTATCTGAAAATAAGAACTCGTTTTCTGGGATGGTTATACTGCATTCCAAAGGTCGTGAAGTATATCTCTCCGAGAAAAACTCGTTCATATTTCCCATAAAAAAACCAGTAACCTATAAATACGCAACAGTCCCAATATGATATTTGCAGTATGCAGGGTTGTACAGAGCGAACAAAATGATAGTTTCGTAGCTCAGTGAATGCTTTGGTATAAGCCACGTGCTCGAACTATATTTATCATATGGTCCGCACAGTTTTCCTATAGTATGTGCAGTTTCATATTTTTGATACCACAACGTGTTACATATCACTTTACATGATTAAGATTGGTTCAAATAAGCCCATGAAATTATTGTGCTGTATTCTCTTTACTGATTGGTTGCGATCGTGGGAAAACCTTTCTAACCCCGCCGTCTGGAATTTGTTGTTTCAATGAACATTTCGGCGGCCATTTATCGACTCATATAACGAAAGGGAACTAGGGAAAAAATGGTCTCGTCTGTCTGAATAGGGCCAATATACCTCTACAAGGGTTCGCTATGTTGTATATAACGCTATCATCATATGCACAATGTCGTGAAACCACAAGACAAAAGCAGCAACAAGTATTACTACGGGTATTGCTCATTTGATAGCGGGATGTTGGGTGGGGTGGAGGGGACGGTATATCTGTAACATATAATCCAGCCTATATTTAGCAGGGTATAAATGCTGACTTACGGAAGTAAATAAACTCATCTCTGTTTACAAAACAATGTGGACATAAACTTGTTTCCCATTTGACAGAACGTTATGCAACCACATCATATTTACGCGGTAAAGAATGTGATGCAAATCCGACTAAAAGGAAATTTGTTTACGTCTTCTGTACGTGCTACTGTTCAAAGTCAAATACTGCAAAAATCCGGTCACAAATACATTAAAATAAATATGGAAAGTTCTGCTTCCAGTAATCCTCTTTCACATGAATATCGCAACAATGTAACGTTTAATGAAAGTGACATTTTAGGATAAACATAAATCGACTCTAACCGATACTGTGAACCGTATCAAACAATATGACATCAAACGGATTGGACATTCTGTGTTGCGACAAGAGTTTATCTTTCTAAAATGTTCTGTTTTTTGGGATCGACTCTTGTGTTTTTATTTATAGCTTGTAGAAAAGTATAGTCTACTTTTACTAGTTCAACTTTGTTTGGGACTATTTTTTACGCACAACAAATGAAAGGTTCAACGTCTGTAAGAACGCACGAAATTATTCATTCTTCTTCTATCTTATATACTGAAATAAAATATATGTGATAAAAGGATTCTCAAATGGGTAATAATTTAATATTGCATTTATGAAACTTGTTTATTAGTGTCCAGCTTTTGCGAGACTTGGTTCGCAAAAGCTGGACATTATTCAACTCGTTTCATAAATTCAGTTTTAAATCAGTATTCATTTGCGATCCTTTAAGGATGTAATTGTACGATAATAAGCCACAATACTGATATAATATATAACTCTTTAACATCTGCAGCGAATCTTGAAAACCGGAAACAGACTATGTAATAGACGCTTAATTTTTAACTTGCCCGCTTAATACATCTGTGACACATGTTTTAATGTGTTGGTTTCATTCTACTGCGCTATAATCTGTAAAACAATTTCTTCATTGAGGATCAACCCAACAACTTTATGATTTAATCAGAAAATACCACTGGCAAGGTACACGACTTTCTTGTACAATAGTTACTACCATACTAATTTAATTCTCCTTTTGGCCAGTAGTATTTATTGACTATTATCTACGAATTTTTGTTTCATTCTTTGCTTGCTCGTCCTTAAGGTATCTCCAATCAAGTTTAACTGCAATATTATAATTTTCACCAATCAAAGTAATTGTTTAACGTATATTCCATTATTGCAAGGTCTAAACACATCGTCGCCACCCCTAATCATTAACAGTCAACCAGGAAGTAAATATGAAATCATTAGACTAAGTTTACAGACTCTAAATCTCCTTTATGTAGTTGCCAGTAAGATAAACTGCAGTCAAATGTTGCCATTCACACAATCTAGTTTCATTAAGTTGTCCAAGTTCATGTTACACTGAGTTTTGTATACGTTCCGAGAGTCCTTATTGTTAAATGTTATAGTGCAATTATCAAACGTTTTAATGACTTTTATTATGCTAAATAATCTATTTAACTCATTCAATTTTTCTCATTAAACGAGTTTGATATATTTTAAGGAAGCGTGCAATATTTTGGTCATGGTCATGACAGGACAATAAAAATTAGGTCTAGATCGTCAGTCTTGTGCTAGTCAATCGCATAAAGACCTCAAATGTGTCAGGTTCCCTGAATGAAAACATGTTCTTGGCAGCTGTTACATTGTCCAAATTAAATAAAGGAATTTAGCCAATAGTTTGCAGTCATTGTTTAATCATTTACGTGCAAGCTAAATCACTGAACATTCTTTTTCGTCAGACACATAATTACACTGCTTGATTGTCTTTGAACCCTGTCCCTCGTTAACTAATTCATCCATTTCAACCGATTTTTAAAAGTCTTCTTTATCTTCTCCTTCACTACCAACGTCTAGTATATCATATCTAGTATATCATATACCCACAATGATAACCAACACTTACATAATTTGCCATTTCACCCACCCACTCTTATTAGCATAGGCAATGGTTTGTTAAACAGTTTTAAAATAGCTGCAAATGTATTATACCTAGTTAATATAAGCTAAGCTGAAATCCAGTTCTGAGCTAAATGCAAACATAATGTTCGGACGTATCACAACTCAAACTCAGTATTATTTCTACATTTTAGTCTTCGTTGTAGAACCTTTACAATATTTACTCTAACTTGTTGTTGCACAACTACTAGTGTCCTTTATATTCGTAGCAGATTAAAAATTAAGGATGTCCTGCGTAAGGTCTAATGACACGGTACAAATATTAATTGTTATATCTTAGCACATACAATCAAGCTTTGTATGTAATCAATGAAGTAGATCAAGAGATGAACACGTGCAAACTTCAAAACGTATACGGGATCAACCTGGTGAGAAAAAGCAGGGTTTTTCTAAGTTTCTTAATATAGTCTCCCAATACATCAGATCAAAGTAAATAAAATAAATAGCCTGACAACATGATGTTATCCCTTTTTCCAACCAACTTATCTAAAGGTGTAGCTGGTCTTATTTTTTGGACCTCAAGTTCACGAAGCATACAAACTTATAGCTGCAGTATTGAAGAATATGTAGAGAAAATGTGAGCAACGATTTCAATTATACCCTGTGCGAACCCATTAATACAGAATGAGATAACCTCCAAGTGAAACGAGTGAGTATCGTGCGATAATGATAACATGTAACTTTTTCAAACTTGATATCCGTTGTCCATACTTTCTGTAGAATCTAATATATACAGTTCTTATTACATGCAAAATAATTAATGTATTGCTGTATTGAAAGGTATTGTAACGTATTTAAAGGTTACGTTTATACAGATTCGTATAATAATGTATAGCCTTTCAAGTGTGTCAGTTTATGTTATTAAGTTTTGCAGATGCCCCATCCAGATCCCCATTTATGGATCTGTAAAGAAATGAATTTATTATAGGCACAATTTTTATTGGTCTATAGCAAGTTTCAAACGATGGATTTCTACCTGGTAGTACAGAGGGTAGGTTTCTAATCGTACACATTTGTGTCAGATTTCTTACTCGAAGTCAGGCAACATAAACACATTCTGATTTCTGTAATACCCTTATTCGTATTCGATTCTTTCTCAGTCATGCCACAATTCCTTCCTCATGAATTCTCGCCATAGATATTTCCTTCAGTCGCGGTCTGGGGGTTGCTATTGCAATATCCATTCTATCTTTTTATTTCGTTCAATATTTTGAATAAAGTTGGTGCAGTTTTTCAGGCATGTTTTACGAGTATGATGAGATGTACGTTTAAGCAATTCAACGATATATGCTGTACAAACTATAAACTAAATTTGAACAATATTATTCTATGCATCACTTAACTAAAAAATGTTCTTACTCCTTCTATTGCCCTTAATCAGCTTGGTATTGTTTCAATGCTACTAATTTCAGTTGTCTATCGAAAAGGAGAGTGAATAATGTTGTGCTGTGAGAAAAAGGACGAATTGAACGTATATTCAGATAACTTGTTACCGAAGTTTCCAATGCTGCAAAGTACTCAGGGAGAGACAGGAAATAAACTTACCTAAATAGATCGTAATGCTAGAAATCTAACCAGAGTGTACTGTAAATATACGAAAACTTGGAGAAACTGGACATAAAAGTACATCGCTTGTGACCTAGTTCTAACGATAGTGCTATAAGATATGTTTATTGTTCGACACAATCTTTGTGAAATTAACGTAAGTTCCGTATTCGTGACATTCTGCGTAGGAGACGTGGGTGTATATTATGGTTGTATAGGTATGGATAACACCCACAGTTATCTGTTTTACAGACCTTGTTGTTACAGCTTATTATGGTTGTATAGGTATGGATAACACCCACAGGTATCCATTTTACAAGCATTTGTTTTTACGGCAGATTACGGTTGTTTTGGTTTGGATAACGCTCACAGGAAGCCGTTTTACAAGCGTTGTTGTTACAGCATACCAGAAAGTAAGTTGCAATTATAATATTTCTCAGATGGAAAATGATTTGTTAACTTTCAATACAGATTATTTCATTTAGAACACGAAGATATTAAGAAAGGTAAATTTGACGCAGTTATGCAACATTGGAATAGCATTGCACATTTTCTCATGTGACTTCACTTTTGTCGGGTCATTTTGGTGCAACAGTGCAATAGTAATCACAATAAAATATTAGGCATGCCTTTTAGTATACCCATCTACGTCCTAAAAGTGTTTTACTTCCTTTCATTTCAATACGTTTTTATACTATCTCCTTTCCATTTGGAATATAGCTCAGGGCCGACCCCAAGGTAATGGTCATGGCCAACTTTTCAACAACAATGACATCAAATTCTCCGTGGGGACATGTACATATCTGGAGGGCTTGATTAACATATAATTCAATTGAAATGTTTAATTTTACATTGTTTCAATCATACATCTCTCTTTCAGTTCTTTGGATCCAAAGAGTATAGAGGGAGTCATGAGTATGATGGAATTTAGAAATTCTCCATCGGTGTTCAAAATTCCGATCGCTGTAATGTAGCTTATGGCACTGTGACTTTTCTTGACATTAGAGTAAGGTCAATTTCCAGAAGATGCCTGTTGCGAAGCTGTTAATTGTTTGTGGATGTGCCGGGTTTATTAAATTGCACCAAATTGCTTAGGTGGATACGACTTAAATACATTGCATGTTGAACTAAGTATGAGGAAATATTGATTTTATTGCAGCGTATATGACGGAACATGATGTTTTCACGTATTCTAACAAATATTTTATGATTATAACAGATCTTCATTCTGAAGAGGGCTGCTGTTGCCAGTGTTGATTGACAATGTTGCCAATGTTAGGCAATATTGATTGACACTGTATCCAGATTTGATACATACAGAAACTGTGCTCATGAAAACACAGCATCCTCATTTAAACATATTTTGTAAACATCGTCTTGTGCAACTTGAGTAAGCGCGTTTGCTGATACCAATGTACACAATAGTCTATACTACTCAACCTGCAGTAAATATTCAACAAAATGCACTATTGCTGGGTTTATATGAAGTCATGATTGAGCAGTTGTGACGGTGGTGGCTGACTGAATATTTATAGCTAAATATTGCATATAAGAAGTGGGATGGGTGGATGTTTTTGAATGTAAGGAATCTATGGAGGCAGGTGAAATATCAACATCTTTGAAACATTAGCTTAAGAAAGCACATTTAATTTTTGCGTAAAAGAAATTGTCAGTTGTTATGAATTACAAATTAGAATATAAGCAGTATTTGCGGAAATTGACATTAAGTCATGTCTTAAAGCTGTTTCTTTCTATTATATAAGTTATAATCATCTAAGGAAGAGACCTCATACAATAGTTTTTTTTTATTGGAGTTAACTAATTGGAACAAATCTCTAGATTCTATAGAAAAACAGCATTTCATGCTGCTTGATAGGCAGTCATGCAACCGGCAAATTAGTTCATATAAAAATGCACTCTGCATTGTATAGAAGTTTTATTTAACTGTTAAGATAAACTGAACAAGAACCTAAAAAAATTAATAGTAAGGATACTTAATTTAAAAGAGACAACTCACCAACTGCGTGACGACACCTTGGATAGGCACAGCAAGTTGGCTGATGGAGTTGGCCATATTTTGGGCAAACTGTATTGTGAAACCGTGACTGAATTCGAAAGCTTCCACACTGAAAATTCCCTATTTTCAAAGAAAAGAGACATTGAAACGTTTGTCAGATTAATGAAGGACGAGGACAAATTAAGAGAGATTCCTGGGAGATACGATATAGGGCTTTTCAAAATTTCAGATCAGAAGATAGCATAAAGAACACAGGCATTTACACAACTCAAGTAAAGAGATATCCAAAAATTTGACAAAAGGAAGAACATTATTAGCCAGTTTAGACGTCAATTTGTGATACGATAAAGAAAGAGATGGATAGATGGATGCACGGATGCATGCCTGGTCTGGATGAACTCCGCTACAAGAAATGTCAGAAAAGAGGAGACTTACTTATTATTCTACGTGTTTACGTGTGCATGAATGCGTCAGCACGGAAACAAAATAATGAGCCAAAGAAGTATCTCTGACAATAGCAAATTAACTTTCTGCAACTAAAAATGTGAATAATAACTAACTAATTAATTAACTACATACTTTGACGGTTGCAAATAGCACATAATTCCTCATCTCAGCCCCACATGGTATTCTGCAGTTACACGAAGAGTTACAAACTTTGGTTCGTAAAAAAATTTAAAACAAATATAATTGCACGACAGGTATGTATTTTCCGACACAAATTGTAACTTTCATTCAGTTATTTCTTTTAAAATAAAAATGAAATAAGCAACGAGACAGTGATTGTTCACTCTGATAGTGTAAGTTAAACACAACATTGGAACAACATTGTTAAAGAGTTACATATTATCTTTGCAAAAATGACACTAATTGTTGTACATGGTGTTCTGATCAATGCATATATGTGCCATTTGTAATATTTTATATTTTAGATCAGAGAAGTATTTCAATTATGTTCATGTGTAATGTTTTAGCAATTTTCCTACAACGTTATATCCACATGTAACCAGATCACAGCCTTACAGCAACGTTGTGAAAACTTTGTGTGTTAGCTGGGAATCAGCCAAAATTGAAACGCACCATTTCTGCTGACGTTCAAATAATATATATATATATATATATATATATATATATATATATATATATATATATATATATATATATATAAATGTTCTTCCTATTGATCCACTTCACACTGTCTGGTGTACATTACCGACTGTAGGATGTCTTAGGTCACAATTAGGTTAACAACTTACAAAAATGGTACTAACAGCTGCCTCGCTTGGCGCTCAGCATTAAGAGGTTAGTGTTAGGACTGGTCGGCCTAGTGTCAGGATAATGTGATTGGGTGGGACATCATGCTACATGTCTGCAGCATGATGCCCCAGTGCTAGACATCACTATAAACTGCCACACTGCAGACATCGTAGCGATATGACTGAAAAATTGTTAAAGCTACGTTAAAAATCCAAATCACAACAACAACACCACAATTAGGTTAACAGTCCCTAATAATGTAAAGTGACGTCTTATGTGTGTCAATAGTGCCGCCGGAATATGCACAATGACCGTTGTTACCTACAGTATCATGGAGACAAGTGCTGTTTTAAAATAAATCCATATAGTAAACCATTATGAACTAGATAATCTACATGTGATGTACTAAATTATATAATTCCTTTGCATTGCATTACACAATCAACCTACTCATTATATGATAGCCATAAATCATGCATTGATTGAAACAGTTCTTCTTTGAACTGGCCGTGTGATAGACTATGCGATGATGTCAAGTTATGCAAAATGCACTGTCGAAATGCAGGTTTGATGAATACTGGTATCTATAACTGAGACTTGAGCATTTCCTCTTCCAGATACTTAAAATGCGCTTGGTTCTTGAGCCTTTGGCGTCTGCGCATGTTGGTAAGAAACATAATTCATAAATAATACTCAAGATTATCACTGGATGCATGCAATGAACATAGTTTTAAAAGTTCTTATTGAAATTATATAGGAGTATATGAAATCATGTCTGCATAACACCTTCATGACACTAAACAGGGAAGTCAGGTGTACCTACTTTAAATTTGATTATTGCAGTCTCGGTATCATTATTGGCAACAATGTTTATGATCGAACACATTTTTATTACTCTTTCTTTAACATTAACGTTGAACACATAACGGAAGGTTGTGATACAACATCAGGAATTAGGATAGTCAATGAACTCAACAATATAATTTTAAATATCTTTGAAGGTCGTGATCATGCGCTATATTTGTGTTACTGGTCGTTTTGCGGCTATGAATCATTCCTCAGAATTTCAATTGCCTTCACGCTGGTGCAACAAACAGTTTTAAAAAATGTGTCTCTAAGAAATCTTGTATCTTTTAATTGAAAACAAGATTTGTGGCTATAATGACCAGAATAAAGAAGAACTTCTGAATCATTTTAAATTGTTGTTGCAGTTCATTAGTAATAAACAAATAAATAATTACAAATAGCATATATTTTGTATGGAAATAGTTAACATTTCGAAATATTTATCACAATATTGCTTACAAGTTTGTACTGCCCATAACAATTTTACAAAGGTCCAGCCTTCAAAACCTGATACTGGTAAAATAAAAAACACTAATCAATATGTTGAACACCAGTTGTGTCGCAGTTTTGTTCAACTGTACAGTACTGAACACTAAACGTCTGGGCACATCAGACCATAAAGTGTGAATATCACATCTGTATATGCGAACATCCACACAATAGATAGTCTGGCATGGTTTACGGTACCTAATTTAAATATATCGCCCCCTTATTAGGGGATTTATTACCTATATTGGCTTATTCGCCCTGATATTATGATACTGACCCATTTGCTAAGCAGCCAGCTAAAGTCATGTATAACCTATAATCTACCTGTCTTGGGAATACTACCACGGCCTTGTGTTTGATCTCTAAAGATTCCAGCGGGGTTAGTGCTGAACTCGTACGCAAGGTTACCTTGACCAGCCAGAGACTGGAAACTTGAGTTGGCAAAGGCAACTGATTACGTCACTTAACAATGGCTTACCATTATCACACCTATATGTTAAAGGTTAGTTAAGGATCAAATGGAAAGTCCACGGCGTGAACGGGACGTGTTCTTATCCGTCCCCACGTTGACAGACAGAGAGAGGGACATTGTCCGCTAAGTTTCATTGGATCGGTCCACAGCGATATCAAATCAAAATTGAGATAGATGGCGTGATTACAATTCAGACCCGAATGATACCTTCCTAAATCGTAGAGAATAATTTAGTATTCGCCTGGAAGGATTGCAGATCAATAGGGTTACTCCGAGAAAGAAACCACTCTTAATCTGGCGGCAGAACTTAGAAGTAGATTCTAAGGAAAGACAAAGCTTCGAAAAGGAAGCTTTGTAAGGGACAGAGAACTTCCTGTTCCATTGGGTCCTAAGTCTTCAAGAGTTGGAGACGGAATTGAGACTGTAGCCGAAACAGTCGAAGTCGACAGAAGTGTAGTCGTGGGGAAGAAATTGGAGAAAGAGGAGAAGAAGTCTAGAGAACGTCGAGGAGGAGGAGGAGGAGGAAGAGGAGGAGGAGGAGAAAGAATTTGGAAAAAGGTCGGGGAGTAAGAGGAGAAGAAATTGGGAGAAATAAGAGAGACAAAGGATACAACAGAAGTAGTAAGAGAAGATGAGGATCCTAAGCCAAAAGAGGTTTCTAGACCAGAACTCCAAAACAAATATATCATAACATTTTTGTCATCCCTTTAGGACCTACTGGATTAACTTTTTTGGTGATAAAACATTCCTTTTATATTTGAGAAGATGATGATCCTAAAGCAAAAGAGGATCCTAGACCAGAAACCCCAACCCCCAAATTATGGAGAGGTGGAAAGAGGTTCCCGAAACTTAGATTTATTTCTATTTAAACAATAAAATATTAATATAAAATGTCTTATTATCCGCCATCAATAAGAAATGTCGGATTTTATCTAACAAACAGATTTTTTTTCCAATTTAATTCAATCAAATCAGCTTCAAAATATACGGGTATAAAACCTAAAATAATACGCGAGTGTATTAAAAAAGTTGGTTATCATTTATCAATCAAATATGGATCAGTATGGTTATTCGCAACTGAAAATGACGAACGAATAAGAGGTTGGGCAGATGATCCAATGACATTTATTAACAACATGGTTGATGTATTTTTTGATAAGACATTTCTAGACATCTACTACTATAACTTACTAAAAAGATTTTAATTAGATATATAAATTACTAGAGATATAATGGAAGTAAATAGATTGGATGAAGTAATTGACATGCTGTCAGGTTTTATTAAAATTGATGAAATTACTAATGATGACATCGACGATTTTATGGAGTATATTGGCAATAATTTCTACGTCGTTACAATGGAGCCAATTTGCTATGAAAAACCATATTACATTAACAATTTCCTGCGTATATTTTATTTGCGGAGTGAAATTGTTAAAAGATGTTTAGCTTTATTTTACTACAGAGAAACTGGAATTAATCGACCAGTGGATATGCAACTTATGAGAAATGTTGTAGATATTATTAATTACAATCCAGAATTTCAAGTTACATTAGGGGAAATAGAATTTTTAATTTTATCGAAGAGTTTAGATATCAAATGCTAATATATTTCTTCTCCTACTACTAACATAACCACATTTTATGATAACCTTTTTCATACCTGCTGACTCTCATTGGCAGAATATCTGTTAACATACTGTCAATAATACGAAACTCGCGTATTAAATCGTCCATATCATATTTTTTAGCCCGCAAATAAGATCGTATCTGATCAAGTAATTTTTTATGAGTGATAATTGCTATCTTACTAGCATTTGTTTTCAAGTCGAGGCACAATTTTCTTACATGCTGTTGAAAGAGATACACCGACAGCAGATATTATTAAGCAGATATTATTAACAGAAACGGATTTAATGATGACCCACTTGAAATTATGCCACAGCTGGTTATCAGCAGTGGCAAATACGATATTATTCGAAGTATTCTAATGTAATACTTATAACATTGTTTTACACACCAAAGATTGTTATGATAATATCTGTAATATTGCATTAGAGCGTCAACATCTTGTTTTGGAATTTCTTCTGAAGTATGATTGAAATCGATGATTTGTTTTTTCATTATACAATATTTGCTTACAGTTTCATATAATATTAAAAACTCTAGCAACAACAATCGAATCAAGAAACTCACGGAACTCATTATTATTAGGATCAGCTATAAAATCTCTGTATTTGTCATAAACATCTGACGAAGTATCATTATATCGTTTATCTGTTAGTACATTATTTTTCTTTAACCAAGTAAATGAATCAAAATATCTCCTACTTCACCTTTGTACAAATCTGTTTCATTCACCAAATTACTGTAATCTTTTTCTGTTTCATCAATATACCCTAATACCAAGCTTATCTGATCTAATGTGAAATTTTTTAGAACAAGATGTTGTCTGATAATTGCATATGCTACCACGAAATTTGCTAGCATTAATTTTCGGAGTATGTATATGTTAAGTTGGATAAGACTAACAGCATCAGCTACTTTACCCAATAAATTTGCATATGATGGTCTTGTGAACATTTTCTCAACTTCATTGTAATAATTTCGTAATGACAATTGTCTAGAGCGTTGGAGTGATGGAAGTAGAATGTCGTCCTCATAACTTATGTCGGAATAATAATCAATTTTGTTTCCAACTGTGTTTGTAGGACATCTTCAAAAAACTTCTTTTGCTCATCATCGCTGAGATAAGTAATTTCATTGTTAAAATCATTGATTATCGCTATAGATTCATTAACAATAATTGGATCATATTCTGGTTTTTTACGCATCATTGGTAGAATTGCGTTCGAGTACGCTTTAAGAATTAACTCAGCATCTGGTGTTATGGTTACAATTTTAACGAGGGTTTCCTTGTCGTGGTAGTACATACCGAGACATTTAAAAATAACTCGTTTTAAAAAACTATTATATAACTTTCTCTTTCTTTTAGCTCCTATTATCTTTGATTCCGATAGCTTGTCAGGACGATTATGATTTTCGTTTCTTCGTCTTTCTTTCCCTGTTTTTCCATCATGTGCTCGTGCTTTTATTAAGTCCGATTTTATTATCAAATCTATATTTTTAAAGTCAAGCTCAATCAATATGTTTTAAACACAATTTCAACTTGTTTTTGTTCTTCTAAACAATCATCAGGATGACAGTAACTTCTTATAATATCAAAGTTTTCTATTGCTTTCAACAGTTGTATTCCTCTCATATACATAACAAGAATAAATTTTTTTTCTTCATCTGACAATGGAGAATTTATCTTTGTAATTGTAAAATTTTTCTTGGTATTTATAATACGTGCTGATAGTGATTGGTCTCCAACATCTATTTTAGGGTTAACAATATTATCATAAAATTCTCTCGCAACGGTTATAATTGGTGGTTCTGACATTATTTTATAGCACTAGATTAAATTTGATCATCGAGTGTTTATATTTGAAACGATGTCAGTCCTGGAAACGGACGTTCAGAAGCGATAACATAAACTCGGAAATATAAGTACTTGTTGACGGTATTTTCTGTCGGAATCGTAAAATATTGTGTTGTAGAAATATAAGTGCCTGTTGTACTATATAATGCTGTCCAGTCGATATCATCGTTTGACCCTTCCAATAGCCAATTATAAATTCGACCAACACTAGAGTTTAATCGACCTCGCAAATGAAATTGCCAAAGAGCAACTGTAATGGGACATTTAATTTTGATCCAAACATTTTCATCCTCTCCATTGGTCGTCCACTCGTGTCTATCAGAGAAAGCGTAATAAGGATAATTTTCAGGATAATATGCTGTGCGCTTGCCTCAAACATAACTCAATTATCAGTTGCCTTAAAAAGTGTTGGAATATACCCAACATTGGTTTCGGTTCGTTTGATACCACTAGACAGACTGTCAACATACGCTTTATTTGTCAGATCATTAGGGTTAACTGGAACATATGTCGTAGTTATTTTATTATTTCTCATGTTTATGTTGCCTGTCACTGGTCCACCAGATTTCTTAAAATATGGGGCAAGTTCTTCTTTTAACGGAGCATAACTAATAGCATCAGTTTCATTAGCTGGTGGCGATGTTGTCAGTAATCCAGTTATTTTTGAATTTGACATAGACAGGTTACCTGTCATTGTGTCACCGGCTTTGTTAAGTTTATTATCGTCAACAGATTTTAGTTGCGCGTAACTTACAGCTTGCGTGTTATCTACATTTGCTGGCGGATATACAGTTTCTAACCCAATAATTTTTTTACTCGACATGTTAATTTCACCTGTAACTGTCCCACCGGTTTTATCAAGTTTGTTATTATCCACATACTTCAACTGCAAATAACTTACCGCTTGAGTCTGATATTAGTTTGCCTGTGGATATCCGGTCTCCAAATTTATAAAAAAAATTTCCCGACATATTCAAGTTACCGCTTAAAGTTCCTCTTGTCAGTGGCAACTTGTTATCGTCGACGGATTTTAGTTGTGCATAACTCACCGCTTGTATATTAACAACTTTTATTGGCAGATAATTTGTTTGTAAATCTAGTACTCGTTGATTTGACATAGACAGGTTTCCTGTAATTATATCTCCAGCTTTTTCAGGTAGCCCGATAAATCAGTATTGCCGTTTGTTATTGTACTTAAAGCCGACGAATCTCCTAATGATGTTCCAAATTTTGTATAATAGCTCATTATTTATTTATTGTCTGACCATTTTTTTAATATGTAAATTATATAACATAAAATTTATAACAACGATGGCAAAATCATCGATATTAAACTTTGATACACTGCGGTTGGTGAAACATAAACATAACAATGAACTTCCATATTATCATTATCTTATTGTTGGAAGTGCTGGATCAGGAAAAACAAATTTCTTATGAATTTACTCCTGGGCAATAATTTTAACTACGATCGAGTTTATATTTACACAATTAATCCACACCAAGATAAGTACGAGCTACTTAGCGAATATAATAACAAACTCCATGATGATCTTTGTGCTGGTGAAGATTTTTTTCTATTATCAGGCAACCAGAAGAACTTGTTCCAGTTAATCAACTTGATTCAGATGAACATAAGATAGTTGTTTTCGATGACATTCCACTAAACAATGAAGAAATGAATAAAATAAGATAATATTTTTCACTATCACGTAATAAGAAATGTAATTCTATTTATCTCGCCCAAGGCTTTTATAATGTTGACAGATTTATTAGACGAACTACTGGTTGTTGTATATTATTTCCAGGATTAGACAATGTTGATGTTAGAAATATAGCAAGCGAACAATGTGGCGACGTAACAGAAGATAAATTTATCGAATTATATCATAAGGCAACAAAAGATAAATATAACCTTTTCTTTTTCGATAAACTAACACATAATCCAGCTAAAATGTTCCGATGTTGTATTGACAGATACTTGCAGTAAGTTTTATCAAACATCTTTGATATAGTTATGGATAAACGAGCGAAGTACAGAAAACATATCGATGATCTAAAAAAAAACTTGCACAATCCCAAGCACAGTTTAAGCAAAAAGTACAGCAAGCACTACGTGGAGAGATAGTTGCCGCAGAAACAACAGCTACAATTCTCAAACCAGTTACTGAGGCTATACTTGGAAAACAACCTGAAACTAAACCAATATCAGAATAAGAAATTAAAAAAGTGCAAGAAAAAGGTTTAGTCTGACTAATTAAGGAACAACAAGAAGCTGCTGCTGCAAAAATTATTAGAAAATCTGATGCAGAAAGAAAAGGATTGACTGAGGCACTTGTAGTAAATATTCCTGATCCTGCTGCTCGACGAGCTGAATTAAATCGGCTGTTAAATAATCCACTTATATTTGAACGAAGATTAGCAGAAGTAACTTCACATGAAATAAGAAATGTTCTAGGAATATTATCAGAAACTATAGGACATATTGAAAAAGAGCAAAAAGTAATTGGTTGTGTTAACAGCAAAGTTATTAAATGTTGACGAGAAATGACGACTTTATAGAAAAAAAGCAAATGATAAAATATCAGATGATGATTATCTTGAATTTTTAGAAGAAAATGATATAAAAGATATTGATAATTTAAAAATTTGAACAAACGATAGATATGATAAACTTATTGCTGATTTAAATAAAATGATGGTTGATGGTAATGAGTCTAATGCTGAGTTAAATAAAGCTACGAAAGACAAAGATATGCTTGAACTAACTCATAAAATTAGGACTGGTATTATCGCTAGAGTCTTTTATCAAACAGCTGATGATAAGAGAAAAAAGGTTTTGGTAAGAGTTGGAGTTTTCATAGGAAATTTAAAATGGAAGATTAAAAACGTAGAGAAGAAGTAGATGAACGTCCAGAGGAAACTGGAAGAGTATCAGCTGAAAGTCTAGAGGAAACTGAAGGAGTAACAGAGATAACAAAAATGTAAAAACAAGAAATAGAATTATCAGAATATCATAGTTTTATGAGAGAAAATAATATTAAAAATGTTGATAATATTACAAAATGGTCACAAGATGAATACAATGCTTTAATATTATTCTTAGATAATATATTTAAAAATGGTAAACAAGCTTTAGCTAAAATTGATAAAGCTGAAGAAAAAGATATGTCAGAACTTTATAAACAATCTAGAGATGGTGTTATTGCTGATATTTTTAAAAAGACTGCAATAAAATTTAGAAATGAAAAATATATTAAATCAGGATGGAATTTTGAAAAGTTGTTTGAGCATTATGATCAACGTCGCTTAGAGATAGATAAAGAAAAAACAGGAACAGGAGTAAAAATATTTACATCAGTTACTGAAATGATAGGCAGATTAATGTTATTGATATCATCAAAAGAGGCTGGAAATGTTGGTGCTGAAATTGACAATGAAAGTATTGACATATTTGATCATTTAAGATCGGAAAATTTATTAACATCTGACGAGTATGAAATTTTACACAGCGACTTAATTTTATAAAAAATATAATAAATAGCAATGTCAACAACATTATTACTCGACTCTAGCACAGCTTCTAAAGATAGCGCAAATTTGTCAGTAAATTATATTCTGCCAATACAACTGGATACTGAAAAACAGTATGAGATTGGATTAATTTCCTGTACGGCATGGCATTCTATGGCTAACGTAAAAACTGGAGTAAATGATGAAATTTACATCCGCTATTACAAATCCAAGAAATGCATGGAAAACATTTAAAATTCCACAAGGAGCTTATAATGTCACTGATCTAAATAAAACAATAAAAGAACTTAAAACAAAAAATAATGGTGTAGCTGACAATTTTGAGGTGACACCAAATTATAATACGTTACGCGCCAGAATAACATTAAAAAGTATGTAAGTCGATCTTATATCGCCAACAAGTATCGCACCACTGATAGGATTTTATCGTGAAAATTATATTGCTTTTGAACAAACTATTACATATGACGGTCAACTGCCAATAAATATAACTGACGTAAACACGATATTAATAAATTGCTCTATTACAACTGGATCTTACTCAGCCCAGGGTAGTAAAGGACAAACAAAATATAGTTTTTCTCCAGACGTTCCACCGTGATCTCTCATGCAAATTAGTCCACGTCAAGTTATTTATTATCCGTTAAACGTTGAAAATCAAATAACAGAAATAAGTATGCAATTGACAGATCAATCTGGACGACAACTGGATTTGAATAACGAGGTTGTTACTTATTACCTGCACTTAAGAGCGCAATAAAATTATACAACCTCAGATATAATGAAACAGAGAAGAAAAGCAATTTACAGAAGAAAAATAGTTGGAGGACTTGTTGGAAATATATTTACTAAAATTATTGAAAATGTCCCAGGAATAGCTCATAAAGTTGCGCCAATTTACACTTGACGAGTCAAAAGCTTTTGCAACTGGAGCTGCATCTGCCGCTGGAACTGTGGTGGGACAAAATATAGCTGATAAAATAAAATGTGCGCCAACAATCAAACAAATTATATCAGAAATCGCTCCAACAAAAGAAACTCAACGTGCAATGATAACACCAACAAAAAAAAAACTGTTATCACCAAAAGGAGAACAAATTATACAAAAATTAATATCTAAGGCAACAGCACCGAAATAATAAAATGTTATGTAACCTAATAAATAAAAAAAAAATTTCTATTAAAACTATCTCGATTTAGAAGAACCTTATCACACCGACGATACAGTAACAGAATTTGAGTATTTTGAATATCTCGACGAAAATTCTAATGAACCAAATAAGGCTGGCGTCAGAACATTTAATACCAGAGACGAAGATGTATTTCTTTTACCTCACAAAGCAATATTGGAAGTTCGTGTCCAGATTATGACAGTAGCTAATCCACCTGTCGCAATTGCAGCTGGAACAGAAGTAGCTCTTATAAACAATGGCTTGTGATTATTTCAAAGTGCTAGATATCAGCTAGCTAATCAAACTGTCGAGGATATTTCGAGTCATCTACAAGTTGCGAGCACAATCTTAAATACTATTTCGTTTTCTGATGATTACTCCAGATCAACTGCAACTAATATGATGTGGTTTAAAGATACTGGAGCTGGTTTAGCCGTATCTGGAGAATTTATTTCAAAAGGAGCATTTGCTCCCGGTGCTAATGCACCTGCAGATGCTCTAATTGTAAAAGATTTTCTTATCGCTAATGCTAACAATTTTGGTATAGCCGAACCAGCTGCAGGCGCTGATACAGACGCTACAAGAGTATCACTTATTTCAGCTTGTAATAATCTTGGTATAACACCACCAGGAGCATCTGCGGACGGCGTTGCAATGTTAAATTTGATTAATAACGCAATTAGCGTACGAAATATATATTACAATGAAGGTTATGCTAGGAGAAATGACCTTCCAGCAGGATCACGTCAAATTAAAATGATGCTGCCGTTGAGCACAATATTTGGCTTTTGTCGCAAAGTATTTCGTGGAGTTAAACATACACTTATTTTAGATTGAGCAGAACAAAATCTTTGTTTATTTCGATTTGGCGGAGCTGATGTACAATTTATCATAAACAAACTTGCGCTATGGATGCCACGAATAACTCCGTCAATCACAAAAGCATCAGAATTAAACAGTATACTCGATAAACACACAAACAGAATTTATTTTCCGCAACATAACATATATCAAACAGCTGTTCTAAATACCACCGACTACACATGGTGAGTCACAACAACATCAAGTGAATAACTACCGCGTCAATTATTTGTTGTATTTCAGCAGCAGGCGCGACGTGGTAACCAACAACAAAATAATGCAGTATTTGATAACGCTGATGTTAGACGAATATACTCTAGAATAAATTCAAAGCAATATCCAGAGCGAGCGATATTATGCAATTTTGCAGGTAACGCTAATAAAAATATTACCAGACCGTATATGTCTCTTATGGGCGCAGTGGAAAGATATCAAGATGTTGGAGACGGATCTCAGATATCAGCAGAGGAATTTGGTACACTTTATCCAGTATTTTATTTTGACGTTAGTAAGCATAGCGAAAGCGCTGTTGATTCTACAGCTGATATTGAAATTACTTGGACACTCGGAGCTCCAGCAGCACAGTTATATGTATATGCGTTAGTGATCAGCGACAGATTTATAACAATTAACTCTGTCGGAGTTAAAATGTCAGTACAATTTTGAAGAACTTCAAGTTTAATCTGTAGTCTGTATATAATGACAAAATATATTGTAAAAGAAATATATTTGACTGATGGTCAAGTTACAAAATTAGCAGCTGCTGTTGCAAAGCAGAGGCAGGTATCATTAAAAATAAAACCTAACACTGAAGGTGTTTCCAAAGGCACTTTAACAAAATTAATGTTAACCAAAAAAACAAGTAAATAAATACGATCGCAAAAAAACTTTTGTTTTAAATTTAAGCGCATCACAAATAACAGCAATGTCAAAACAAGGTGGTTTCTTCGGTTCGGCATTATCTGTAATGGCCGGAACGTTAATACCTAAAATTTTGCCAGTACTTGGTACATTAAGACTAGCAGCAGCGTCCGGTGCAGTAACTGGTGCAACAAAAAAGGCTGTCTCAGGCGATGGTATCAAGAAAATTTTTGTCTAAAGATAAATAATAAGCCACAACGAAAAACGGCAAAAAGAAAGACGACAACGAAAAAAAAGACACGACCGAGGCGAAAACAAACAAAGGTGGATTTATAGGATCGTTGCTTGCGGGAGTAGCCAAATCTGTTGGGAATAGGCAGAGGACTAACATTGCCAGGAACTCGGCCGCGTTGAGTAACTTTGATATACTTGATAAGCTAAAAAATGTAAAACATTTCCGTGGAGTTTGTTCTAAGGATGAACTTGATGATACAATTGCTGGTGGCTCGTGTGTGATAAATATACACGATTTCAATGACAGATCTGGCACACATTGGGTAGCTGTTTGTAATAACAATTATTTTGATTCATTTGGACTTCCACCAAGTGACGCAATAAAAAAAAATATATAAACAAAAAATATAAAATAATAAATTATTCTTCTAATCAAATTCAACCTGCTGGAACTTCTGCTTGTGGATACTGTTGCGTGATGTTTATAAAGTAAATGTCCCATTCCTCTGGATTGGAACCGAAATTCAATTTTTTTAGATTTATTTTACAGTTTAACAAGAAACCTTCTCACGCCAATGATGAAATTGCAATTAATTTTGTATAAGCTTACAAATATAAAATGTCAATATATTGACTCAAGTCTAAAACTAAAACAGAAAATAAAGATGAAAGAACAGAAAAAAAAAACAAAAAATAATAGGATAATGCTGAAAAGTATTTGTGCAATCTGTGGGAAAAGAAAAAGTATGTTTTTAAAGAAATTTTCACCAACACCAAAGTTGTCCGGAGCTGGTTGTCCATGTCCGGGCGTTTCCAGGGAAGTTATTTAGTAGATGATTAATAAATAACGAGACGCAAGTGCGATTGTGATAGAGATCTCTGTCTTGAGCAAACTAAAATTGTTACATATTCTCAGAAATGCAACAACAGAGAAATAATTGGAACAGGTATATATATGCATAAATTGATGAGCAAATTACCAAAACCAAAAGGCGGTTGGACATTGCCAGGCCATAAATATACTGGTCTTTATAATCCTCTTGATAAACAACTTGACAAGAACGATAATCAGCTGCCAGGACAAGCGCCTTACAATCAAGTTGATGCAATAGCAATGCGCCATGATATCTGCTACCGGAACAACGAACAAGATAAGCACGGCTGTGATAAAGTAATGCTAGACGAACTTCGTGATATGAAACCTGTAAATATGCGAGAGCGTGTTGATAGAATGTTGGTGCAGGGTTTTATTGGATCAAAATATATATTAAGACTCGGTAAAAAGGAATTGTATGATGATCTTGCCTCACAGCTACATAAACTTAAAAAACGTTTACGCGACGTAAAGTTGTCGCATATGCCGTTGATGATATCTGGGCGATAGATTTAGTTGATGTGTCAAATCTAACTGAATTTAACAATAATAAAAGATATCTTTTTAATGTTGCAGATGTTTTTAGCAAATATGCGTTTAGTGTACCTGTTTCAGATAAGACAGGAATGTCGATGACTGAAGCGTTAAAACAAATAATAACAAGTACAGAAAGAAAACCAAATAGATTCTGGACTGATCATGGAGCAGAATTTTTTAATAAAACATTTGAACAGTTTTTAGAACAAAATAACATAAAAAAATATGTTACAGGAAATGAAGGTAAAAGCGTTGTCGTCGTGCAATTTAATCGCACGCTAAACGAAAAAATCAACAAATATTTAACAGCTAAAAATACGAGTAAATATATTGACAATTTACAGAAAATTGTTGATGAGTATAATAACACGAAACACAGATTAGTAAAAATGTCGCCAAACAATGCAATTAAAATCCAATATTAGCAAACGAAAATATGTACCGCAGACATAAATTTAAAGTTGGTGATAAAGTTAGAATTTCTCTGACAAAAAAAAAATTGAGAAAGGATTTACTCCGAACTGGAGCGAAGAAGTATTTGCTGTTGATAACGTACTTTTAACAGTACCAGTGACTTATACACCAAAAGATTTATCAGGTGAACCTATAACTGGCAGTTTTTACGAGCAAGAACTTTAGAAAACCGAACAAGATATATTTGTTATTGAAAACGCTATTAGAAAAAAAAGGTAATAAAAGTTTCGTTAAATGGCGTGGGTATAGCGATGAATTTAATAGCTGGGTACCAACTAAGTCGATATCGTCGACGTTGATAAAATAATGTTATTATAAATTTGTTCGTACTTCATCAGTACAGATTTACATTTGACCGGTCTACATAAGGAAATTAAATGTAATTCTCTTGTATTATTGACTGGCATTAAATTAAATATTTTAACAAACATAAAAATCATATTTTATATTTCTTTGTTGGCCAGTTATTTTAGATTTAACAAAGGTTTTATAAGTTGTCAAAATGTTTGTTGTTCTGTAATAGTAAAATTAAATTTTATTAATTTTTTTAGCAATATGATACTTAACATTATATCGTCCAGTTATCGGTCTACTGTAAATTTTTTTTTTAACAACGTCAACAACTTCATCATCAAAATATCGTCTTCACTATGACCAGCAGATTTATCTGAGATAACGTTATATTTTGGTATAAAATTGTCGTTGATGATTTTATTGTTAGTGATTGTATCACTTGCAATTGTATCACTTGCGATTTTATCACTAGAAATGAGATCTCCTGCATATATATCAGCAAATCGTTTCATTAAATCCATATTATAATATATTTTTGCCTAATTATAAATAATAAAATGACAGCAGAAACGAACTCTCCTGATGTAAAATATCATCAGAAAGTTGATATATTAAATTACAAAGAACTAGCCGAAGCAGTACGAAAATGTTTGTCAGGATATAGTGCTTATTCTGTTAATGTTATTGTAATGCAGGGCGAATCTGATAAAGTTCTCCTAACAGCAGCAGAAAAAAATAAACTTGACAACAGTGCGTTGATAACACTAAAATTTGATAAAGATGATATTCTAATGTTTGCACATAATTGCTTAGCCAAAACTGAGTTAAGAAATATAATTAATCACTGTATTTAAAAATAAATCTATCAAATGTTAATGTTGAAGTTGCTGTTTTAGTTTTTGCCTTCAGCGACATCTATCACTGATTGCGAATGAATTTTATGATGTTTTGCCGCAGAATAAGTTGATTTAAATTTTATTTCTTCTTCAGTTTCTAGATTTACTGAAACAACTGATTTTTTTAGGATTTTTAAAATTATTAGCACCTGTCACACGTTTAGCATTTTCTTGAGATGTAACTAAGTCTGGATTTTCTAGACGATTATCAGATTTAATGCTGTTAATATGATCGATAACAAAATTATCTGGAATAGCACCATTAAAAGTTTCGTAAATAAACCTTTGTGACAGATAATGAACTTGATCAGTTTTAATACCACGAACCATCACACTAACATATCCACTATTTTGCAAACTTCCAACAACTTTTTTTTTGTTTTTCTATGTCGAATAATTCCTTTGTCAGACGCCTCATATAAATCAAATATTGAACGAGGCTGATACTGATCTTGCAATGCTAAATTTTCAATATTATCATCATTAATCGAATTATTTACTCTATAGACTCTTTGTACAGCTGGAATTTCTCCACAAAATAAACTCTACATAAAACCCTTTCTAACTATTTCAATTCTATCTGTATCATCTCCTTTCACTGATATTTTAATTCCAGCTGGAGTTTCTTTACCAAAAGGTTTTTGATATTTTATATGAATAACCGAATCGAATGCATTTCCAGCATATAAGTTGTATTTTGGGTGAACATAATAATATTCTTGCTCGTTTGCTGTCATATTTTCTGTCATTATATTATATAACATTTTATATCTCTAGTTGAAAAAATACATAAAAAATTAATTAAATATAAAAATACTATATATAATATAATGTTAAAATTGCGCGATATTGCCAAGAAGAGCATTATCAAAGCAGATAAAATTGCTACATCATTTTCCGGCTACGACAACAGTTACAAATTTGATAATCAAAATGTTTTAGCAAATTTTAACTCCACAAATTTATTTCATCTTTTACAACCAATTATATCCAAAGAACTTGCAGCTCACAAAAGCATCAAATTAATAATACAGTATCATATGATTTTATCAAAATTACATGCAATCGAAAATAATTGATATAATTTTTGAAAACACAAATTTCGACAGCAAAATTTCAGAGCCATATCTAACTGCTAAATCACGAAAAATATTAACTGGAACAAATATTGCCACAGTCGCCGATGAAATAGACCAAGAAATAAATAAAAAAATTGGAGGAATTTACTTCATCAGGATCAGGCTGGAAATTTGAAATGATAAAAGCAGTTTTATTTCACACAATGAAATATAACGTACTTCGTGGTAGTTCTTACGTTGATCTCCCTCAAAAAATTAAAAACACAAAATCTTGTATAAATGTCAGAAACAATGATAACGAATGCTACCGTTTGGCAAATTTTGTCTGCGAAACATCCTCAGAATGACCACAGCGATCGGGTTGAAAAATATCTGCCGTACAAAGACAAGCTAAATATTAGTGGAATAACGTTTCCTGTAGCAGAAAATCAAATACCAAGCTTTGAAAAACAAAATAATATTTCAGTAAATGTCTTCAGACTAGGTGAAAAAGAAAATGTTTATCCAAGATATATTTCAGAAAATGCTACACAAAAGACAATAAATTTATTATTTTATAAAGGACATTATTGCTGGATAAAAAACTTTAATGGCTTAGTTGGTAAACAATATAATAGAAATAAAAACAAGAAATATTTCTGTTACAGATGTTTACAAGGTTTTTCTAAAGATGGAAAACTGTAATAACATCTCAAATACTGTGTCAACGTTCAAAGAACAACCATGCCAGGAGAGAAAGTAAAAGTGTTAAATTTAAAAATTATGATCATAAGCTAGTATCCCGTTTGTTATTTATGCTGAGTTTGAGTGTTTACTTGTTCCTGTGGTCGGCACAGAAAATAATCCCAATAAATCAAGTACAAGAAAAATACAGCAACATGTCCCTTGTGGAGCAGCTTATAAAGTAGTTTGTTGTGCTAACGATAATTTTTCAGGTCCAGTAAAGTTATACAGATGTAAAAATGGCGAATCTGAAAGTCCGGCCGTATGTTACAAAAAAATTTGATAAACGAAGCTAATAAGGTCTCTAACAAATTATTCAAAACAGCTCCAATGAAAATAACATCCAAACAACAACTTTATTTTGATAATGCAGTTAATTGTCGTATCTGCGAGAAGTTGTTAGGCTCTGATAAAGTGCGCGATCCCTGTCATCTGACCGGTCAATGTCGAGACACAGCTCATTACAGATGCAATTTAAAATTTCATGCTCCAGATTTTATACCTGTAGTTTTACATAACTTTCGTGGCTATGACAGTCATACCATTGTAGAAGCTTTTGGCAATGAAGAAATTAAATCTAAACTAAAATTAAATAATACAATAAAATGTTTCCCAAACAATTTTGAAAAGTATATGTCAGTCACGCTCGGTAAATTACATTTTATTGACAGTCTGCAATTTATGGCAGCACCATTAGATGAGCTTGTTAAAGGTTGTAGTAGTTTTGCTAATCTAAAAAGTTGCTTGGTGAAAACTATGTCGATCTGACAAAAAAAAAGGTATCTTTCCGTATGGGTATCTCGATGACTGGAGCAGATTTAATGAAACTTCTCTTCCTGATAAAGATAAATTTTACTCGCAACTCAAAAATGAAAATATTACAGACGACGAGTACAAATATGCACAAGATATTTGGAATAAATTTAGTTGTAAAACATTTAGTGATCATCATGATTTATATTTGAAAACAGATGTATTGCTACTAGCAGATGTTTTCGAGAGTTTTCGTCAAGTTAGTCATAACAAATATGGATTAGATCCCTGCTGGTATTATTCTGCTCCAGGTTTGTCGTGGGACGCTCTACTAAAAATAAGTAAGATAGATTTGAATCTCTTGACAGATGATGTTGATTTGTTTAATTTTATTGATAAAGGTATCAAAGGCGGAATTAGCGTTATAACAAAAAAATATGCGATAGCTAATAATAAATATCTGAAAAAGTATGATAAAAGCTTCCATCAAATTATATTTTTATATAGATTGTGTCAATTTGTATGGGTGTGCAATGTCAGAGCCAATGCCGTGCAGTGGATTTAATTGGATAACTCCAGATCAATTTCTAAAAGAAATTGAAAAAGATTTACCTAAAAAAACTAATAATAATTTTTCAGATATTTCATACTTTGTTGAAGTTGATCTAGATTATCCTAATTCGTTACATGATCTACATAACGACTACCCATTTTGTGCAGAGTCTATAATAATGGATTACAGTTTACTATCACCTGAACAACGAGCAACGACAACAGCAAAAAATTCGATTGTTAATAAGCTAGTTCCAAATTTGCTAAATAAAAGAAATTGCGTGATACATTACAAAAATTTAAAACAAGCAGTAGATGCTGGACTAATTCTGAGAAAAATTCATCGCGTACTAAACTTTAATCAATCGAGATGGATGTCAAATTATATTGACTTAAATACGAAACGTCGTGCTGTGGCTAAAACTGACTGAGAGAAACGTTTCCAAGTTAATGAACAACTCGGTGTTCGGTAAGACAATGGAGAATATCAGACGGCGAGTAAATATTGAAATTGTAAATGATATAAATCTCAGAAATAAATTAGTTAATGATGATGGTTTTGTCAGTATGAAAATATTTAATGAAAATCTTGTTGCTATACAACGACGAAAGACAAATTTAAAGTTAAATAAACCAAGTTATGTTGGTGCAGCTGTACTTGACATATCAAAGTGGCTGATGTATGATTTTCACTATAATTTTACCAAAAAGCAGTGGCCAGATTTGGAATTGTTATTTACTGATACGGATTCGCTATATAAAATGTGAGGATGTCTATCAAGACGTCTATGACCACCGTGACCTATTTGATGTATCGAATTATCCAGAAAGTAGTGGATTTCATGACGATGCAAATAAAAAAGTTATTGGCAAAATGAAAGATGAATTTATGTTTACGCCAGTTAGGGAGATTGTTGGACTAAGAAGCAGAATGTACGCCGTAAGTTTAGATAAACTGACAAAAAAAGCAAAAGGCATTCCTCGTGGGTATGTGAAAAAATGTATGAAATTTGATGGTTTTAAAGCAGCACTAAATAGCTGCACTAAATTTATTAAAACAAATGTTATCAGATTAAGTCATCACAAACTTGAAACAGATACAATTATAAAACGTGGACTTAGTAATTTTAATGACAAGAGATATTGTGAGGACGGTATTAATACACTAGCCATTGGACATTATGCAAGTACCAGCAGTGACATATTTAATATCATCTTTAATTAATTTTGTCTAAACTTTAAAAATATAACTCTGCCTATCTTATTTATGTTTTTTAAAGGGAGATAATACTGTCTTACAGCTAATGTACATCGTCTGTGGTTATCGAACATAACATATAGTATAGCTAATGCAAGGCATTTGTCAATTTCCAGACTGTCTGTCTGTCTGTCTATAAGGCGCTGTATCAATGAAAATAAATTGCTAAAATCATCTGGCATGAAATAATATAGTAATTTTATAACCTTAGGATGAGAAATAATATGTTTTAATATAGTCTTTATGAAACAGGTGTCCCGAATTGATTTTGTGTATAAGGCTTGGCTAGTAGGGCGTTTATCGATTTTCATACTGCCTGTCTGTCTGACCTGCTTACGCCGTCGTATCAGTCATTTTGTTTTATAGACGGCATATATTTTAAGCAGGACAGATGTATAAAATCATAGATTTCTCGATTTATTTATAATAACGGTTTTTTTTTAATTAAAAAAATGTAATGCTAATCTCATAGGAATTTCCTGTTAGGTAACTATATAATAATTTCCCAAACGTATATTTATAACCGAATGACATGACTTAGTGCTAGAATGTTGAATTCTGATACTGAGGACTATGGTTCGGTTCCCGTAACGGACGTAATCGGCGGGTAGGCTCAGGAATGCCAATTTTTCTTTAAAGATGGGGAGCTTTGCGCTCCAAAGGTTTCATGTAACCTCTCATCACGTTGAACAACGTGGTGAGTGCGTTTTGCACTTACCCCCGGGGTTTAATTTGGTGGGAGGTTATATGAAATCGTAATGCCTAGACAGACCTCTGAATCTCTAAAGTTTCGTTTCGTTTAGTGATTCGCCGGAGGATGTGTCTATGCAAGAAGCTTCCTAAACCAACAGTACCATATGTGAGCTCTCTACCTGATTTGAAGGTTACCCCACACAGGAACATTCAGAAAGAATGTCGCCAAAAGAAAAGCCTTGTGGGGTGCCCCATAACCGTCATAAGAAAGACGTCAATGGAAGGACCCCTCAAAGGTATAAAAGGCAATGAAGGGACCCCAATGGAATGGTAACCACTTATTACGATGCTGTTTATTTTTGTATTTTTGGTATATATATATAGTTTATATATATTTATATATAGTAAACCTTATTGTTTCGATAAGCCATACTGATCCATACTTGCTTGATAAATGATAACAAACTTTTTTAATACAGTCGCTTATTATTTTAGGTTTTATACCAGTATATTTTGAAACTGATTTGATTGAATTAAAATTTTAAAAAAATCTGTTTGTTAGATCAAATCCGGATAATAAGACAGTTAATATTAATATTTTATTGTTTAAATAGAAATAAATCTATGGTTCGGGAACCTCTTTCCACCTCTCCATAATTTGGGGGTTGGGGTTTCTGGTCTAGGATCCTCTTTTGGTTTAGGATCATCATCTTCTCAAATATTAAAAAAAAAATATTTTATCACCAAAAAAGTTAATCCAGTAGGTCCTAAAGGGATGACAAAAATGTTATAGTATATTTGTTTTGGAGTTCTGGTCTAGAAACCTCTTTTGGCTTTGGATCCTCATCTTCTCTTACTACTAACAGATGAGTAGAAATATAAGGACAGGTGGAAATCAATCTCACACTGCTAATCAAGCGATGCAACAGGCTTATTAAAGGGTCGAGCGGAAGAAGCGTAATTAGAAATTTGAGTCATTGGATCACTGAATTGTTATTAAATTGTTATTCGTTGAATTTCAACCCTTTTTTGTATATTTAACCATCTAACCGTCGGCATTGCTGACTGGGGGCTCAGAGCTTTACATCTACCTTTCACTAACTTTAACTTCCAACAAAATCGAGCCTGGGTGGGATTTCTATAATAGTTTGAATGAAATATTGGGAGCACCCCACCCCAACCATATAGTTTGTCACAGATACCCTCATTTTTTCAGACGGTCTGGCTGTAACACTATCTCGTCCAAATAAGGATATGTGGAAATCAGTTAAAATTGTTATATTACCTGTTGATATGAGTTTCATAAGGAGATTGTGTGTACTTGATTGGTCGACATGCAACGCAAATAAGGCATGAGTTAGAAGGTTTATAATCCTAAAATGTCACTGAAAGTGTCATTAGTAAATATTTATTAGAACATATTACTGATTTTGATGATACAAACTTTGGTGCTGATGAAGATTACGCTCATTATTATCATTATTATTATTATTATTATTATTATTATTATTATTATTATTATTGCAAAAGTTAAATACAGTACAAAACCAAACTGAGCTACACCTCCACTAACAATAATGTTGATTCTAACGGTAGTATTGATGCATCTACTTTAATAAAATTGTCAGTTTAAATGCACGTACGTATATAGAGGATCTCAAATGGGTAACGATTTAATACTGAATTTATGAAACGAGTTGAATAATAT
>JAECUM010061779.1:0-12092 GCA_016617855.1 Megalonaias nervosa | reverse complement strand
CATATGTATTAATCTTCCTTAATGCTAACTTTTGAGCCTTAGATAACTATTTGTGAATACCATTTTCTACAAGATTTGAATAGCAGGAACCACACTAGCTGTCTAGGTCTGATCATAAAATTGGCAATGTTTTTGTTACAAACAGTTGAAGATTAGTGACCAATGATTTTCATACATTTTTAAAAAAAAAAAAATTTGTAACCAGTGATTTTTGGGGTTATTGATAAACTTTAAAGACCAATGGCCTACGGTGTTTTAAATACATTTTGAGACCAGTAACCCATAGTTTTCCATAAATTTTGATGACCAGTGGCCCATGTCTTATTTTTAATTAAATTTTCAACTTATTTGGCCCTGGGATTTTCATTATACGTTGAAGACCAGCGGCTTAATATTTCTCCTCCACTGCAAAGGAAACGAAATAAAAAAGACACCTGGGTCCAAATTAAGTAAAATGGGTTAATACGTGTGTAGGAAAAATCATACATTCGGTGAAATTATGTTTTAATGAGATTTTAGTAAAATTATTAAATAAATCGGTTAAATTATGATCGGGGGATAGAGGAATTGTTTTAAATAATGCAAGAAAATTGACGAAAGATAGACATTAAATCGGGTGACTGCACTACTTCGTGTACTAATGTTTCATTTGTTCTTTTAATATTGACTGCTTTGGGACTATTACTAATGTACTGATGTTTAAAAATACCTCACGTTGCAATTTGTAACGAAAACAATAGGACCGGTTACGAACTCAGCTTTTTCCTGTAAATAGAATTTGATGTCATTTATTCACAAGGCTTCGCGAGCACCGCTATATTGCTTTTAGACAAACAGAACAAAACTGGAGAGTACACAATTCGAAGCTGACACAGTACTCTGTCTTATACTCTGTGAACTCTGTTGCTCTGTTCATATCACAGTGTACAAAATAACAATCAATGATATAATAAAACTCGATTTAGATCAAGCAAACATAAACTTGTTTTCAATAATCTTTTCTATCCTCTTTCTTGGTCTAGATTAGTGAATTATCGGCTAAGACGATAATTGTTTTATTGTTCGGTCTAATAAAAACAGCAATTAAAATCCGCGTTCACCAGTAAGCTCTACTCAGTGCAGTAACTTGCAGTTTGTATTTTTATGTTTGGTTTCGGTAAAATTATTAAGTCCGTCTTCCTAATTGTTTTGGACCTTTATTAACCTCATACATTTCGCAGTTCTTTTATTTATCTCTCTTTTCTTCCATTCGTTTGCCGGTCGTACGTACCTTTGTTCATTCTTTCATTCTTACGTCTACTATTTTACTTACCAACGTGTATGCTCCGGCCTTTGTTTGTTCGTCTGTTTCATTGTGCATTCCTTTTAATTGTATGACAGAATGGGGAAATTTTAAAAAAGATAAAATTAGATTATTAAAGATAACTAGAACTACTTTGGTACATGAAACAATAGTGAATCGTCACAGTAAATGATACCTCTAGAAGTAAACTGACCTGCAAAGATGGCGGATAACTGATCATTAATTAGCGATAAATACCATTACACTAAAGA
Organism: Megalonaias nervosa; assembly: GCA_016617855.1. Lineage (NCBI taxonomy): Eukaryota > Metazoa > Mollusca > Bivalvia > Unionida > Unionidae > Megalonaias > Megalonaias nervosa. The sequence continues at coordinate 10,538 of JAECUM010061779.1, read as the reverse complement.
TTAATACTATACAGCTGATATGATTATGAATAATTATTGCTGTTTTTTTTATAATTATTTTTAGATTACGACAAGAATCACGTGCCTTTTGATTATCTCTGTGGTGACATGCGCAATACAGGCAGCCAACTATTTTAAATCTGATTTTGCAGTAGCTGTAACAGAGTCCGTACAATCAGCTCTAATTTCCATGGAAGAAGAAACGACTAACGAAGAAGTCTCCGAAGACGGTTGGACTATGTTCGAAACTATATTGTAGATTTGTGATCATACGCGTGTTGCTTAATGTTAGAAAACCCCCACACCGTTTAAAGTAGATAGTGTATGCAGAAAGATATTCCAAATATGTCAATAGTTATCACATGGGCTGTGGGTGTGAGCTTAACATATGCATATTTTCTGCATAATTCAACTTGTATGTCCATTGGAATAAATGGTAAATAGGAATTTATGCCAATATTCTGTGGCAGATTAGGCCTCAGTTTTATAAAAACTTCAAGACTAAAACTGAACAATTACTGTAAAATCTGAAGATCAAGATCCATACCAATTATACATATTTGCAATATATATATATTCTGATTTGTTTTCTATCCAAGATATTTTTGACGGATTAAGAGCAAAAGGTTATCTAGAGTTATCTCCACCTAATCTCAAACAAAGAGTTATCTCCACCTATTCTCAAACAAAAACAATCTTAATTTATCATCTGAAGCCAGACATTAACATAGACAAATTCAATACTTTTATGTAAAAAAATACCCCCGAAAAACTTGCTGTTTGTTCAGGCACATTAGCGTTGACTAGATCTGTATCGCAAATTTAGCAGTAACGGGGACGAGTTTCCTACCGCGGTGGTAGCATAATAACGGTGATTACGACGATGGTGGTGGTGGTGGTGTCAGCAGTCTTACTAGTAGTGATAGTAGCAGTAGTATAAGCAGGAAGTGCAGAATGATTCCTAGATAATATGAAAACATTAGTTTACTTTTAATTTTTGTTCTCTAACGTTTCTAACATATTTATTTGCAGTGGCTGACAAATTAATCCAATTAGTTCACAAGAAAGGATATTCTAGAAGCAGGCCTGATTTAGTTGCAATGACTTTGCAGATTCTACAAAGAATGTAAATTCTCTCTCTCTCTCTCTCTCTCTCTCTCTCTCTCTCTCTCTCTCTCTCTCTGTTTTCACACATATCATTGATTTAATCAATGATATGTGTTAAAACAGAGAGAGAGCACTAATTAAACTAAGCATCATCAGAACTTTCTTGCATTTGTGTTGTTTTTGTACACATGGATCGTAGTGGAGTTGATGTGGGGTAATACTTATTTTTAGTGTTTTGAATAATGGATACTAAACGACAGATTATTTTTGGTACCGCCTCCTTTTACAATATTTTAGAGTCCAACAACGTCCTTTTTCTTCACTTATTAAAGGGACATTTGGGACTACTTATGAATATCTGTTCGTTCATGTATGCGTTTGTGCGTACGTAATGTGTTGCAAACCTTTTTAAAAATATAAATTGCAAAGCGAAGAATAAATGATTTTTGCCCGGTATGGTTGCAAGATATAAAGTACAAAATGAGCAAGTTTAGATTGCCGCACTTCACGTCCTACATATTTCAACCTAACTGTATTTACAAAACTGTTTGAGTAGGGGTTTAACAGGTATTTATGTGTCATGCAATAGAATCGTGTGCATCCACGGTACTGTTCATGCATACGTGGAGCCATGGGTGGCCAAGTGGTCTAAGGCGATCACGTTTATAGATCACTCACACATCTCAACTCTGTCAGCGTGAGTTCGAGTCTCAGCTATACCAGTGTAAGTAGCTGAGAAAGCTCGCCAGTAACCTTACGCGGGTGGGTCGTTCCTCTCAAAGTCTTCCCGTGTTTTTCCTCCGTCGTTAAACCCCACATAAACGAAGCCAAACCATGCATACGAGTGAACGCATGTATATACATGTATGTAGGTAGGTTGAAGGTATGAATTTATACATATATAGTGCAAGTATATCTTTGTGTTTATGTGTGTTCATATGTGTCTATACTAATGTACGTGCATGTATGTGCATTGGTGCGTACGCACATTACTGTTACGATATGTTTCAGTATCACTTCTTTATCATTAATGGATTCTTTGTCTTAAACTCAGATATTCACCAGCCCAGTTGAATAGCATCGAATACCATGAGACAATGTACGCCACATTTCGAAACCAAGGGATTTGCCTCAAGAGGAATTTCTTCGGTTGCACTGAAGAAAAAAGGAGTCCGTACCGAACATTGGATGGTTCCTGCAATAACCTGGAACATCCGGAGTGGGGTATGAGCTTCAGGCCCCAGAATCGCTTTCTAGACCCTGAATATGATGGTAATTGATGTGCGTCTGCGAATCTTTTCTCTCCGGTCTCGCTGTCTTTCTTGACAAGTCCTTATCTGCCTCATTCTTGTTTCTTTTATTATTACGTACTTCGTTAAAACATCTCTTCTCCTTACATAATTGCTTCCTTACTTTCTCCGTCCCTCCATTTCTCTCTCTCTCTCTCTCTCTCTCTCTCTCTCTCTCTCTCTCTCTCTCTCTCTCTCTCTCTATATATATATATATATAGATATATATATATATATAATGATCTTATATTCAAATACATCTGCTCTGTTATCTGGTATACACACAAATAATAACAGACAAAATTAACAATCAGATCCGATCTGTTTGAACAGTTGAAGCGATTGAAATTTCATCGGTCATTTTAATCGACAATAGGAATTCGTGGGGCATTTTTGCCACTGAAATATAGAAATTCATCACCGAAGAATTAACTTAATAATTTTCAATTAACAGATGGAGTGTCAAGTCCGCGAAATCGGACTGCAAGTGGAACGGGAACTCTGCCCAACCCAAGAACCGTCAGCAACGTTATTCACGCCAACACGGGCACTGGTATGTCTGTAGAACGAATAGCCTCACTGCAAGCGTTCCAGTGGGGACAGTTTCTGGATCACGATCTTATCTCCACACCGCTATTCACAGGTGATACACAATTTTTTTCTTTTAATTTATTTGTGTTTCCATCGACCGAACTTGGTCAGGGGTCAATAACCAGCTGTTTCCTGTTGTAACTGTTCGTCTGTTTCTATTCTGCTTTGTGTTTGGTCTGACTGTCTCTCTGTACGTCCTCCTCTCTTCTTGATCATATGATGCCTTGCGAAACACTGCTTTTATATAAAGGATATAATTATTATTTATACCTGTAACGAGACTGAATCTGCAATTTAAATATGGTCGATTTCGGATGCAACGAAATAAGGTCCTTTTTGCATAAGGAAGGGTTTCTGGAATCCGAAGTCGCAAAGACATGTATTTTCCCCCCAAAAAGTAATGACATAGCAAAGTATTGCGCACAGCATCCTCTCACCTTGTGTCACAGAAAAGCTGTGGGAACAGCACCTTCTCACCTAATGCCATAGAACAACATTTGGAACAGTACCCTCTCACCTAATGTCATAGAATACCATTTGGAACAGTACCCTCTCACCTAATGTCATAGAACAACTTTTGGAACAATACTCTAAAGTCATAGAAAAGTATCGGTGACAGTATAGTCTCACCTAATTCATAGAAAAGTATCTGGAACAATACCCTCTCACCTGTCATATAGCAATATTTGGAACAGTAACCTCTCACCTAATGTCATAGAACAACATCTTTAACAGTACCCTCTCACCTAATGTCATAGAAGAAAACCATTTGGAGCAGTAACCGCCCACCTAATATCGAAGAAAAATATTGGAAACAGTACCCACTCACCTTATGTCATAGGAAAATATTGCGAACTGCAACCTCTCACTTAATTTGTATAAAAATATTGGGAATTGCACCCTCAAACCTAATGTCATTGAAAAGTCTGGAGGAACAGCAACCTCTCACCTAATGTCATTGAAAATTAAGGGGAACTCCAACCTTTCACCCAATGTCATTGAGAAGTATGGGAAACTGAAACATCTCTCCTAATGTCATTGAGAAGTATAGCGAACAGTACCCTCTCACCTAGTATCATAGGAAAGTAGTGGAAACAGCACCCTCGCACCTAATCTCATAGCAAATATAGTGGGAACAGTACCATCTCACCTAATGTCATAGAATAAAGACTCGGAACAGTATCTTCTCACTTAATGTCATCGAAACATTCTGGAAACAATACCCTCTAACCTAATATCATAGAAAATTACTGTGAACAGAGCCATCTGTTATGGCCCTACGGTGTTAAGAAAACGAAACAGCAAAAGCAACAAGTTTAGTATAATTCAACGAATAATTTATTGATACGGAATAGCAAGTGAACGTTTAAAAGGAACTTGCTGTATTGTGAATTAAATCCAAGCAATCCTAAATGTTCTATCACAAATCCAAGGTCGAGAGTTTCGGAAATTGGATGTGCTGATGTGCCACAAATCTTGGATGCGCTGATCTGCCCACAGTCTTGGTGTATCATAATGATATAATCCAGAATGTCCTTGAAAGAATTCACAATAATCCCAAAATAGTTATTTAGTACAAAGTGTGAAAGAGCACCTTTTTAGTTCCAGTAAATAATTTAAATAACTAATTCCTCTCAAATTATATCTGAATACAACTAAGAATGAATCTAGAGGCTGAACTTACAGTAGGAATGAAGGAATTATTTGCTTACTTCAGAACCGTTAAAAATCATTTGCTGTGAGTTAGTTAAATAAGCTGATTTGTACTTTTTATCTGTCTCCTTCCTTGTTTTCATCTGACTTTTTGAATGGGAATCTTTGCTTGCTTGTACGATGTGTAAGTAGATTATTCATTCAACCATTCTTTTAAAATCAGAGTATTTTCTTTTACTCACGGTATTGCTGTGTGTGCAAAAGTGACTACACTGTCAATAAAAGGGGAATAAAAATAGGAAATAATACCCTTTGCCGCTCATTTAAAATAATATGGACATATCCAGATACTACCCTAATCCTCATAAAGGTATTTAGTTCATATCAACAAACAAAACAGAAAACCGTCTAAAACAATCAATTTTATTGCCAACAATGTACAGCTATTTTTATATCCTTCCAAACGCATGAATGATTTCATGCCTTTCTCTAGAGCTGTAGTATGTACTGACTCACCATTGTTTTGTTTTATATTGTTTTTAATCGAATTTTGTTTTCCGCGATTTCTACCTCGGTTTTTTGTTGAATTATTGTAATGTAAGGATTTCAAGATCTTAAAGTAAGTTTGGCTGCGTACAAATACAAATATTTAAATACATCAGGACGTAATATATTTTATATTGTAGATTTTTGAACCATTATCATAGTAGCACAGGTGTTACTTATTTCAATATTATAACGATGAAACGTACTATCTGTATCTGTGTCTTATGTAAAATACTGAAGTATATTTTTCTGAAATTTAAAATAGAAAAAAAAATTATTTTGACTGCTACTTTTTGACACAACCTACATCACATCCAAACTTGTAAGGAAATACACATTATCTTTTGATACCGATATTGTCACTCTCATGCTAAAATATTTGTATTATTCTGTATAGAAACTGTTGAATTCAATACAGTGTATCTTTGACTGCCATTATTTATGATGTAGAAATATTTCATACCATATTTTATGTTTCCTTTGCCCCTTTCACCGTTTCGCTGTGGTAATAGGTATCAGGGACGGTATGGTCTTAAAATATTTTTATTTGAGGACATTATATCCTAGAGTCACACTGGTGTAGAAATCTTTACATTAATATACAATTCTGGATTTCTGTAATTAGAATTTATGGATGTATTGATTTCTCTATTTGTCGTTGGCAAGTGCACGCATGTGTTTATTTCATTGGTATTAGGTGGTTCAGACATGTTCAAACAGTATGCTACTTCTGATCAATTTCAGGAAGAAATGATGCTCCGTTGCAGTGTTGCGGAAAAAATGAAAACGAAGAATCCAAAAAGTAGGTATATTTTAGGGTTTATATTTGTTCTTTCTTTTCGCATGAAGAAATTTCATCAAAAAACTGATCTGATTACATATATATCGTCCTACCTGCCTTCCTGCCGATATGAATAGAAATAGAATAGAAATATGCATGGAGACAGACAAACGGAAATAAAACTATTATATAAGGTCATAAGTAGGACCTACAGTCACACACACACAGATTATATATATATATATATATATATATATATATATATATATATATATATATAGAGAGAGAGAGAGAGAGAGAGAGAGAGAGAGAGAGAGAGAGAGAGATCTATTAACTCATATTGTACATTATGTAAGCTATATAGTGATGCAGAATGCACTCTATCGTTTAATACATAGAGATACTCTGGAATTCGACTCGTGGTACAACAAGAGAGACACAGACAGACAGACAGAGATGAGCAGGAAGATTGTTAAGCTTTGGCCATATTTTTGCCCCTAGTAGAAATTGATAGCAAAAACCACCATTCTCCAGATTCATTGTCAAGCTTTTCAAGTTTCGTTCATTTCAATAAACAGGATGTGCTGTCCAATTTATGTACCCAATGGCGATGGTTTCTTTAAAGATGGCACATGCATGAACGTGCAACGCTCCGCTCCGGCACTGAACACGGATTGCAGTAATTTGCGTAAGAACCAACTTATGTTTTTAATTTTTAAAGAAAACAAAACAGAACAAAATATTTTCGAATGAACAGCATTTTGTCAAAATAGTTTGCGAAATTGGAGAAAAAGTTTCTTAAAACAATTCCAATTTGACAAAATACTGTAAATTTCCGATTTTTCCTGGTGTACTAATTTACGTAGATTTCATGGTCGCTACAAACCATAACTTTCAGATCCAACGAACAATTATCCTTCTATAGACACAATAGTCCCTCTTCCAACGAACATTTATCCTTCTATAGACACAATAATCCCTCTTCCAACGAACAATTATCCTTTTATAGACACAATAGTACCTTTTCCAACGAACAATTATCCTTCTATACACAAAATAATCACTCTTCCAACAAACAATTATCCTTATGTAGACTTAATAATCCCTGTACTGCATCTCATGAAATGTAAGTAACCAGAAAACAATTATTTTTCTTCAAAACCACTAACCGTTATATCCGCAAAAAGTAGAGTAACAATATTTAACTGAGTTTAGAAAGACAACGCAACCTAAATGACACTCAAGTGTTATCTGCAGCATGACCATATCATTTTGCTATAATTTGTATCTAGAATACAAGCTCCTATTATGAAAGTACAGTAACAATATTTAACTGAGTTTAGAAGACAACGCTGACCTCATACAGTGATGCTTCCCAAGTTTACTATTCCTCAATGGCAGATTTAACTCAATTAAGAAACAAAAGTATGTCCTGCAAAATTTTTCTTTCTCCTATTATGCAATGATGGAGGCAAATTCCTGCATCATGTTATGAGGGGACGTACCGCCCGTATGAGTGATTTATTCTAGATTGTGCGGTAATGAACATTTGCTTGTTGAATGTTCCTCTGACGAAACTATGAATCTGACGAAAGAAAACCCAGAAAGTTTATGCTGGAATGCTTGATTATCAACATTATTAATATTACGATAATGAGATGTGTTAATCTTTCGTACACATACTCGTTAATTAATTCAGTATTCATTAATGAATCGATAAAGTTGTAAGGATGGGCCAAGATAGCATACGAAACAAATTTATTTTATTTTGTATTTACAGCTGGACCGAGGCAGCAAGAGAACCAGCTGACCTCATACGTTGATGCTTCCCAAGTTTACGGTTCCTCAATGGCAGATTTAACTCAACTAAGAAACAAAAGTATGTCTTGCAAAATTTCTCTTTCTCCTATTATCTGTTATCTATCTATGTATCTATATGTCTTTCTGTAGGCATGTCTCTGGCCGTCTATCGCCTTTTGTTTTTTTATACTGTTTTTGTTTCTACCTTCCAGATTACTATTTGTATAGATATGGAATAAAACAGAGTAGAAATACCAGAGCAGATCAGAATTCTTATAGGTCTATGGTATCCATCGTACACAGGGCCATACATGTAATCCGTTCGAAAATATTCGGTAAGCAACAAGGACGGGATATGAAATAAATGCAAAAGCGCGCTTTGCTTTAACTTGGAAAAGAGATCTCATTTAATATGGCGTAAGGGTAAGTCTCAGCCTGATTACCTAAACGTATACTTACGCAATATTATACTCGTTCTTTCCTTCGACTTGTAACAAAACGCACAATGGGACTCAATCTCTTCTCAGATGGAGCCAAAGTCAAGTAACACGCTATGCGAACCACAAACTCGTTGATTCAGAGGTCCAGCATTACGTGATCTAGTAAAAGGTTGTATAGTTGTATTATGATGCAATTTGCCTAATCAAATATATTTTTCTTTATAACTTAAGAATCTCCGGAGTACTTGGCTGTCTCTGAGGGTAACAACCTTCCCTTCAATGATGACAACTCAGAATGCGTTCTTAAAGAGAAAGGGGAGAAATGTTCCCTTGCAGGTAAGTACAGGATGGTCATAATTGTACAAAAAGATCGCCCGTGCTAAATGAAAAATATACATATGCGGCATGCTTGTCTAGAATGTCCACGTGTAAAGAGCGACCATCTGTGTGAATTGGTCAGTATACTTTTAACCATGAATGTATCTGTGTAGAACAATCAACTTTATATATTAGTATTGATACACATTGGTAAAGTGATAACCCTGTGAACAGAATGTATTCACGCTCTGCCTTCCCGTGTAAAGCAGCCATTGTGATATCGTAATGAAAGGATTCATGTATGAAACAGCCAATTGCGGCACACAACCGAGCCGTTTTATAATGAAAATTGCTTACCAGCTGCAGATAAAACGTACAACAATGGAATCTTGACAACTCTGAGAAGGAAGACATCATGATGGCCAAAAGCAAAATGACCATATTTACTTGTTTTGAAATTGGGCATGTCAGATTAGATGCATAAAAGGGTAGATCGTTTGATCTGAGTTAGGGCGGTACCAAGTTCGAGCCACGGTTCTTCTGTTTATCAACTACTAGCATAGATTCAGATTGTAGCCTGATTCCAATTTACGTTCGAAAATTACTAAAATGCAACTCTTTGCTTGAAAAAACAGAACTTACAATCATCGGCTTATCAGGAATGAACTGATACGTTTATTTTAAAAATATCACACACACACACACACACACACACATATATATATATATATATATATATATATATATATATATATATATATATATATATATATATATATATATATATATATATATATCGCTTTGTGTGAGCCTTTGCTAAAATCCAAAAACTTATGAGATGATACTGGGGCCAGCTTCTGGTATGATTAATAGTGTTTCCTTTTTTGAGCATTTGTTTATAGGTGCACTGATGGTTCTCTTAGATGATTGAAGACGATGGCGCTGCGTTTAATGTTTCCCTGCGATTTTCTGGCTGAATCGTCTCAAGACTGCTCAGAACATCACTTTCCTTTGTACTTGAAAAACCGTCCTCAGCTGCAGTATTATCCTTATGATAGCCTAATTTTCTGGTAGTCATTTGTATTTTAAATGCTTAAAAAATGATTTATGACATGCGAATAATATTTTTATCGCAGACAAATTATATCAAACTTTTCAACAAAATGCTTTATTTGGTACGGCCACATGCTCACACGCGCGCCTGACTACCCAATCATTATTTTGATATGCCATAAAATCGCAGTTGTATAAAATTTTGATCAATATCTTTACCAGGTGATGTCAGGGTGAATTCTGTGCCCTCTCTCGCTTCATACCACACACTATTTGTACAAGAACATAACCGTATCGTGGACCTTCTCAAACGACAAGGGTGGACACATCCAGAGGAATTATTCCAGGAGGCCAGGAAAATACTTACCGCCCAGATTCAGCACGTTACATACAATGAGTTTCTTAGATGGCTTTTGTCGCAAGAAACCTTTACAAGGCATGGCCTCCAACCGACAAGTCAAGGCCAATTCTTCACAATGTACGACTCCAGAGTAAAGACTGACATTGCAAATGACTTCGGAATAGCATACAGGTAAATAATGTTTTTACACTATGTCCACCTTCTTATATTCCTGCACTTTTTTGATACAATAACATTTGTTTAATCCATGACGATTCTGTCATTCGAACCATAGCGAGACATCTCTCCATCTTTCTGTCTGCAATAATAATAATAATAATAATAATAATAATAATAATGTTTATTTAACGCGTATAACACATATGGTCATTAAAGACCCATCTGCCGTGTGGTCCTCAATTTTTGTAACAGGTTCTTTTATTAAAAAAGAGATTAAAAACATTCATCTACACACAATCAAACATCGTCGCACACGTACTCACACAGAATTAAAAGGAATTAATATGTGTAACTATACAGGTCAACAGATACATGTGTTAACAATATACTTATGCACAAGTCATACATTAATCGAATAAAACATGACTGTCTGGATGTCT
>JAECUM010061774.1:0-18132 GCA_016617855.1 Megalonaias nervosa | reverse complement strand
GAGAGAGAGAGAGAGAGGGAGAGGGAGAGGTCATTTGGGCATTTTCGTATTTAATTAATACTAATCGATTTTTAGAACCTTATAACAGGTTTAAGAAACAGCAAAAACAAAGCATTAAATACATTACAATACGTGTGCCCCGTAACCAAGACAGGCTATCGCAACTTTGTATCATTGATTATATGAACACTGTAGATAGTTCCCAAGGGAAGTGTACACATACAGTTAAGACAAACATTATTTATTGTAGGTACTTGGTGCAAGTTCAATTTTAAGGTTTTCATCCACCCCATATTCTTTTTCTCTCTCACTATAGATTTCTGCGTAATGCACGTGAGGGGTTGGGGAAGTCTTATTGAAGGGGGTTTCTGAGCCAAACCCCTATTTTGTATTAGGACGACAACATGAGTTTTACCCCCTCTCAGATCCCCTATTGTTAGTCTAAACAAATACGAAAATGACTTTCTTGAGGCAACAGAGTTGATTTCATTATCGATTACCTAACTCGAGGACCTATCAGGGAAAACCATCATTGTCGACAAACAAAATAGGCTTGTCTCAGACACAATCACCTTTAACAAGACTACTGCCGTTTTTATTTTATATTTCACAAACAATTTGACACAGCAACTTGTCCAGATATTTTTAAAGTCGCAGCTTTTGCTATAATATAACTCTCATCATCATGACAGACAAGTACAAATTAATCTTACCGCACATGAGCGAGCCAGGTTATAGCATCTCGATAAAATTGATTTATCAACATAACATTTTTTTAGCTTGTATCTTAGTATATTTATTCTGAGATATTGGATTGTAAAGATTATCAATAGCATCAGAAGGTAAGTCTATAACCCAAGCAAGCTTACTAAAATAATTTGAATTCTCCTTGCGAACCAGAGACAACTTTATCTTATTTCTTCTTTTCATTATCAAGCATAATTGTCATATGCTTACCTCGGAAAAAGAATTTTCATCTTTAACATGGTATCTTACATTGTAATATCTTCCGTTATTTCTCATATTTCACACAAAATTTTATTATCCTTATTTTTGAACTGTAAACAAAATTTACCGAGTATTGTTTTTCATATTTTACAACTGTTTGGTTTCATGTCAACAGCAAATCGTCTTTGACTCGCAGTTCTTGTATCAGAGCAAACATGAAAAGCTTCTCACCTATCACATAAGTTCGAAGTTGATTAAGAATTTTATCGTAGGTAGCTATTGCTTTTTTGACAAGACGTATTTTTGTTTTCGTATTTGGCGCGATCTTTCTGTTTATTGCTGATAGTACAACACCTGCCTCTGACACTATCAGGAGTAATGGATTTAATGTCTCTCCTACTGATGCTATCCCAATTGTTGTGAATACCAATGGAAGGTAATTCAGCACGCCTATTATTCTGGTGTAATATTTCCTGGCACGTCTGATCCAGTAAAGTTTTGGTATGATAGTACTTGTAGTATTCGATCAGCTCATCCCTGTCGTTGTCTGAGAAACCCGATGAGATATGATTGTTGTCAATAATTTCTTTTTTTGTCATTATGAAACGGTTTCAGTTATGATTTCAATTGACGTAAAGATATTTTCAGCAGCAGCCTTATCAACCAGAGCACTAAATTTACTATTAACAGGAACAGCAAGAAAATCTCTGTTCTTATTATATACTTCAGATCATCATCATCATCATCATCATCATCATCATCCATCCATCCCTTAACCCAAGAGGTCGTTGGGGCACCACAGTTGACTTTACAACCAATTCTCTCCATCTTTCCCTGTTCTCTACTGCCCTTTGAGAAACTCCAAATTCCATGCCTATCCACTCCTTAATGTTGTCCTCCCACCTCTTTTGCTGTCTGCCTCTTCTTCTGCACCCTCGAACTGTGCCTTGAAATTGTTTTTTGCCAGCAAAAGATCATCTTGAGACATGACCGTACCACTTCAGATTGCGCTTTTTTACAGTGGCCAAGATGTCTTCATATGATCTGATGGCTCGTTGGATCTTGTTGGTTACATGGTCAATGTATGAGATGCCCAAGATCTTGCGGTAGCATCTCATTTCGACGGCCTGAATCCTTCTTTGTAGATCTAATGTGAGCGTCCATGTTTCACAAGCATACAGAAAGATGGATATGACAATCGAGCGCATCAGCTTTATTTTGGAACCAAAAGTAAAGCTGGTTTCTTTCCATCTTGTTCTCAACCTTGTTATTGTTGCTGTTGTCTGGGCAATCCTGTTATCTGGGTAGTTCTGGTTTGAGCCCTCATCTGTGATAATTGATCCCAAGTAATTGAAGCTTGTGAATCTTTCCAGCTTCTGTCTACTGACCTTTATTTCTGCACTGATGCCATTTGTGTTGTTTGTCATAAGTTTGGTTTTTTCGGCGCTAATCGCCATACCATGTGCTGTGGAGGTTGTGTCCAGGCGCTCAACCAAGTCAGCCAGTTCTTTTTCAACTCCTGCTAAACCATCAATATCATCTGCGAAGCGAAGGTTGGTGATTGTTCTTCCCCCGATGCTGACAGTGTCCTTGTGGTCAGGCAAGGCATCCTTCATGATCCTTTCCAGGAAAATGTTGAAGAGTCTAGGTGACAGTATACATCCCTGTCTGACTCTAGCTGTTGATAGAAACCAATCTCCTCTGCTGCCATTGATGAGAATAGCACTGGTGGCTTTGTCATAGAGGTGCTCAACAACCTGCACTAGGTTTGAGCTGATGTTGTACTCCTCATAGTTACCCATAAATCTGCATGCCATACCCTATCAAAGGCCTTCTTGAAATCTATAAAGCAGTTGTATAGATTCTGCTGATGCTGAAGGTATTTCTCGCAATGGAGTCTGAGATTGAAGATTTGTTCTGTGGTGCTCCTTCCTGCTCGGAAGCTTGCCTGATATTCAACAATAATTTTCTCTGCTTGAGGCTCTAGTCTGTTGAGAATTATTTTCAGCATGACTTTGCTCGGGCGACTGATGAAACTGATGGTTCTGTAGTTTTGGCATAGCTGTAGGTTTCCTTTCTTGGGGAGCACGATGACCAAGGACTGAGTCCATGTGGTGGGCCATTCTCCTGTGTGCCATATCTTGTTGCAGAGTGTTGTTAGGACTGTGACTATCTTCTCCTCTTGCTTCTGTGAGCTCTGCTGGTATGTTGTCAATGCCGGCTGACTTTCCTTTCTTTAGTGACCTAACTGCAATTTCTACTTCTTCGCAAAGAATGGTGTTGTCATCAGTTTCTTCTGTCTGAGGGCAGTTTAGTTCTGCCGGACCTCAATGGGTCTTATAACTGTACAATTCTGAGTAGTATTCTGTCCATCACTTGAGGATCCCTTGATTTTCTGTGAGGCATTTTCCTGATTTGTCTTGGTGGTAGTTTTCTCTTCTTTATGGGTTGTGAGATCTTTCACCAGTTGATATGCCATTTTGCTATCATTTCTACTCAGACTTTCTTCGATTTTGCAGCATTGTCTTTGCATCCAGAATTAGTGTGCCTTTTCATGCCTTTCCTGATCATGTTGTTTATCTCTCTATATTTTCTGGGTCCTTCATGATCTATTTTTCAATTTTGCAGTCCTCTTCTTTCGTCGCATAGTTCAAGGACATCTGTTGTGATCCAATGTTTCTTTGTTCGACGATATTTGCCAATGATCTCGCTAGCTGTGCTAGTCACAGCTGTGTTGAATCTGGTTGTTAAGGACTGTTGGCTGTCTAGGGTTATCAAAGGTGCAAATTTACCACCTATCATTGCTTGGAAGTCTTCTGCGACTTTGGATCTTTCAATTTTTCAAGGTCAAATCTGATTTTTGTTTGGTTAAGCTTTTTGATCATTTTTATGTGGAGGCGAAACGTTGTCATTAATAAAGCATGGTTAATTCCAATATCTGCTCCTGGAAAACTTCGTGTTCTGGCGATATTCAGTACTGTGTTGTTTCGATTTTGCACCAAGATGTAGTCAATCTGGTTGTGATGTTGTCCATCTGGACTGTGCCATGTCCATTTTCTAGATGCTTTGTGAGGGCCAAATGTGTTGGCTAGCACAAGATTGTTGTAGGCAGCAAATTCCAAGAGCATGAGCATTTGTTTCTGCTTTGCAGAAGGGTCCACATTTGCTTTGCCAGTTTCTCTGTGAATCAGCTCCCACCTTTGCATTCCAGTCTCATTGTACAAACAGAATGTCCTTCTTGGGTGAGTTGTCAATGACATATTGCAATTGGTTATAAAATTCTCCAGTTCGTTGTCATCATAGTTAGATGTGGGTGCGTAGGCCTGTATGATTTAATGTTGAAGTGAGTCGGCCTCAGGACAATGGAAATGAGCCTGCTTGAGACTGGGCAGCAACCCATAATGCTGTTCACATGCCCTTGTGGACAAGAAATCCAACGCCATGATTGTGTTTGTCCCCTCTTCCACTGAAATAGAGCTTATGCCCTTCATCTGTTGTTATTTCGCCAAAGTTTTTCTAGCGCACTTTGCGGAGACCAATAATGTTCCAGTTGTACCTCTCATGTGTAAGTTCTTTCAACTTTCCCACAGCCCTCAGTGTTCTAACGTTTCATGTACCGATGATGATGTTGTCTCTCCCACGGATCCTGGAAGTGGGGGCACTAGGAACATACTTGTCACCTCAGTTTTGGTGTGCAGCGAAAGATGCGGTCATTGTTGACCCGGGCTGCGCCCTATCCGGTATGGAAGTATTTTTAGATGTCTTCATGTCGTGTGGCAAGGGCAAGCTTCAGCATGGTGGAGCCCATCCCTCTCCAGACCGGTAGACCACAGCCGAAATCCACTGATATAATGTGGCACGCCCTGGCCCTGAGCACTTGTCGTTGAGCTCATCTTGGAGCCATTCCGCATCAGCGAGATGTGGAATATGACCGACACTAATTTTAACCCGTTTAATGCTGCCTCTAGTTAACATATAGTTTATTGTTAGATCAAATGGGGAGACTGTATTATAAGTCATTGTTATTTTATTCGAGCCCAGGTTTAACTTTCCTGTCACTGTATCACCTGATTTTATCACAAAGTTGTCTTTGACAAACTTTGCATTTGTTACAAAATCCTTACTGGCCATTGTATTATCGAGTGTAGTATTAAACATTAATTTTCCGCCCATATCTATATTTCCAGCATCGTTCCACCAATTAATGACAACTTGTTATTATCGACCGCGCTAAGCTGTGAATAACTTACTTTTTGTGTGTTATTTATGTTAGCAGTAGGATATTCGGTTTCTAGACCTATTATTTTTTTTCCACTCATATTGATATTTCCAGCCATTTTTCCACCTCTCAACGATAACTTGCTATCATCAATCGTCCAGATTTTCTTTAGATAATTTGTTAAATCTGCGCCAGTTGTAGTTAATTATGTTGCTTTGTATACTGAGCTTCCAATTAACGTACCAAAGTTTGTGTAATGTCTCATTCTTATTATTACTGTTCGATAAAATATAACTTTGACCGCCTGATCAAATTTTGTGAATACCTAGTATAGAATGAGCATAATCAACTTTGGCAAGAAGCGATTAATGAAACATCAGTATAACCACGACCTACCAGATTGCCATTATCTGATAGCAGGACGAACTGGATCAAGCAAAACTAACCTGCTGATGAATCTTTTACTTAACGACTTCTTCAACCATAATGGAGTTTATATCTACACAATAAATCAACAGCAGGATAAATACAAGCTTCTTAGTAAGTACAACGAAAAACTGAGAAATGAACTTCGCGTTGGTGATGATATATTTATCATAAAACAATTCAAGTTGCCGAGCTAGATTATGACGAACATAAAATAATTGTTTGATGACATCTCTTTAAGCAACACCGAGATGGGTCAGATAAAATCTTATTTTTCGTTGTCGCGCAACAGAAAATGTAATGCAATTTTTCAAGCAGAAGGTTTGTATAACGTCGATCGATTTATCAGACAAAATACTGGTTGTATTATACTATTTGCTGGACTCGACAACATTGATGTACAAAATATAGCACGAGAGCAGTGCGAAGATGTATTAAAAGATAAATTTGGTGAACTTTATCATAACGCAACGGGCCAAGGAAAGCACAATTTATTTTTATTTGATAAGCTAGCACGTAAGCGAAATCATACGTTCATATGTGGAATAGACAAGTTTTTGGACTGTGACAATTAACCTAACGGTAAAAGTCTGAAAATTATTCTAACGGTCAAAAATCTAAAATTAGTCTAACAAAAATAAATAAGACGAATAATGGACGCGAAAAGAATAGAGGTTCTAAAGAAATTTGTTGCAACGAGAGCCTCATTTAAGAAAAAGGCTGGGGACTACAGCAAACAGCAGAAGAAACTGCACGACTATTCAAACCAGTGACTGAAGCTATACTTGGCAAACAACTTAATATTTCTGCGGTATCACTAGATCATAAAAAAAAATTACTGGAGAAAAGACTACTTGGTCTAGTTGAAGAAGGACAGACAAAAGCTCCAGCACGAATTATTGAAAAATAGGGAATCTTGTTGTACAACGGGCAGAGATTTTACGAGAAATTGAAAGAGTGGATCGAGTGGAAGAAGAAAGATAAAAAAAGAACAAGATAAAGACTGACGAAAACAGAAGGAATTGGACGCTATAAAAGAAAATATTCGATAAGGGAAATTGAAAAAGCAATAAAAATAATTGGCAATGATCTTATAGATAACGAAATTGTGGATCTGGAAAATTATATATTTAAGTCAGAAAAACTTATTACAGTAGGTAATATCAGAATATTGGAAGATGCAGAAATTGATAGCTCTATCGAGTTATTAATATATATAAAAATTTTGAATGAATCTGAATACCGTGATAATATCCATAATTGAAAAGATTTTTTGGAAGCGTATGATCTTGTTAAAAAAATCCGAAAAACTATTATCGCTGAAGTATATATTACTATTTTTAAAACTATAAAAAAATTCAACAATAAAACATAAAGGAAATACTAGATTCACATTCCCAGAAAAGTCTAAACCTGTATTTGTGCCTGTACAATCAGGTAAAGGTGTTAAGATCTATAACTCTCAAGCAGATATAGCTGATCGACTGATGCTATTAATCTCAGATAATTTTGAGCTCATTCCAAACTAAAACACATTACGATCAAGAATAACATATAAAAAACAACCTGTTCATCGATCTCAGTAAGCAAGTTACAATCGGATCATTACTCTTTTTCAATAAACAACAGTACGGAGCTGCAACAGTTGCAACAATACCGATCATTACTCTTTTTCAATAAACAACAGTACGGAGCTGCAACAGTTGCAACAATACCGTATGATAGCGAATCAGCTCTCAGCATTACAGAAATAAACACGATATTAGTAAACTGCTTAAATGCAACTGGATCGTGTTCAGCACGAGGTAGCCAGGGACAAACAATTTTTTCTTTACGTCCGGATATTCTACCTGGCTCGCTAATGCAAGTAAATCCAAGACAGATAATATATTATCCTCTTAGTGACGAAAATCAAATATCATCTATCATGATGACGCTGACTGATCAATCAAATCGACAGCTAAATCTCAATAACGAAATTATAACACATTATCTGCAGTTGAGGTCGGTTAACTAATCACAGCTAGCTCTCCAAAGTCAAATTTATGAGACAATTTTGTATAACGAAATGAAACAACGAAATATTGATTGCAGAAAAATCGTAGGAGGTTTGTTCGGAAATATATTCTCTAAAATACTTGAAAATGTATCTAGAATTGCAAATAAAGTAGTAACTATGCGTTAGACGCATCAAAAGCTTTTACCATAGGAGACGCCTCAGCAGCAATTACAGCTTTCGGACAGAAAATTACTGATAAAATCAAGGGTGGAATGCCTGCCACTCCACCAAGTGCACCTATCACACGTGATAGGGATATAAAACAAGCAATTTCTAAAATTGCATCAACATCAGAAACAGCTAAGACGTTGATAAAAACGACAAAAACTGCTATCTCCGCCAGGCGAAGAAATTATCAGAAAATTAGGAACTAAAACGCGACCTCAATCCGCGGCGCAGTTCGTTGATGTTGCCGCGTTTTAGTGTAAAACGCTCGCGATTTTATCTAACAATTACAAATGAAACATGTCTATTAAAAATTTCCTTGACCTGACCGAGGAAATAACTACAGGTACCTCAACAACAGAATTTGAGTATGTTGACTATCTCGAAGAAAATTCAAATGAGCCTAAGAAGCAGGGCATCAGGTCGTTTAATACACGCTATGAAGATGTGTGTCTGTTGCCACATAAAGCCGTACTTGAAGTACGAGGTAGTATAAGAACATCAGCAGGTAGTAATATTGCTGCTGGTATTAAAGTATCACTCGTGAACAACGGTTGGAGTTTGTTCGAAGCGCTAGATATCAACTAGCAAATCAAACCGTAGAAGATATGTTTATGCACTTGCCAGTAGCAAGTACAATTCTTAACCTAGTGTCGTTCAGCGGCGGCTACTTGAGATCTGTTGCAACAAATATGCTGTGGTTTAAAGATACTGGAACTGGAGATACTGTTTCAAACGAATTTATTTATTTTGATGCACTTGATCCTGGAACTAATGCTGCTACCAGAGCAGTTATAGCGCAAGATTTCTTATCGCAAACGCCACTACATTTGGAATTACTGCACCAGACGCAGCTGCAGATGCTGATGCTACAAGAGCTTCGCTGACAATCGCGTGTAATTGGAGTTACTGCACCAGCTGCTGATGCTGATGGAACTGCAATGTTAGCAATCATGAACAGAATAATAAATATTACAAATGGAGAATATATCGAAGGTTATATTAAACGACGAAACTTTACAGAAAGGTGGAATCAAATAACAATGGTGCTTCCGCTTAGTACAATATTCGGATTTTGCCGCGATTACAATAAGGTATTTCGTGGTATAAAACATACACTTACACTTGACCAAGCTGATCAACGCGATTTTCTGATGAGAACTGTTGTTGCCGGTGGTCCTGCTGTTGCTGGTGATCCTGCTCCTGGTGATGCAGTTAATAATTTTTAGTTTGTAATTGACCTTACGCCAAACGATAGATCGCTCCGCCTACCAAATCACGTGACTTAACCTCCGACAAACATGCAGTATTTGGCTAAGAAATATATTCAGTTTAATTGATATGTTTATTTAATGTGATTTATATTATTCTTAAAAATATAAAATTACAAAGTTGCATTAATTATATTGCAGTAGACAATATTTACATATGTAGTTCAAGTTCGTACATTAATAACCTAAGTGTTTTATTTCAGTAAATAATAGCAATCAGTTCTAAAGCTGTTTAAGAACTTATTCATATGAAAGGAAACTTGCTCCAAAAGATGCTGATGTATTTAGCATATAATGTTATCCTTGTTAATTTTATCTGACTTATGTTTATGCTGCGTTGGAAGTATATGAAAAAATTAAAAATTAATAACAAAATTGTAAAGAATTACTGTTTGGAAGTATACTGTTGTACATAATAATTTTAAGGTCTGCTATGTTTGTCAGATGTAATTTTGATCAATGATGTCTGTTGATGTAAACATGTAAATGCATGTTTAGTATATCGGAAGATAATTATTTGAAAGCTTTATTTTGTATTTCTTTATTACTAATTACTTTTTTATATCCCCATCCCTCCTTCAACCGAATGAGAAAGTAAAGCGTCACTCTAGTGTCAGAAAGATCGAGAAGATAAATCATTAATTTTGGGACAAGCCAACATTAAAGTGTAAATTTTCAAACTTTAAAATAATGCAGCCTTGGGTTCAGTGCTTCCTATACAAGAATAAATAATAATATCAGAGTCCGAAACTTAAGGGGTTATCCACCTATATTCTTGTAACATTAATTTTTACATATATATTTTTCAATTTCAATTTTTGTTTTCAAGCTATCAACGGGACATTCTTTTATGCGAACAAACACATTGTAATTGCCATCAATTGTGTCTTTAATCATCTGATCGTACACGCGACAAGTCGTTATCCATCGAAGTTTAGCCTAAGTTTCGGGAAAGGAATACATCTAATTCCTCCATTTAGACGATCTGGATATTGACTGTCAGAATTACAAGACTTCTTTTCACCGTTATCGATCGAGAAATCAACAAATCATTGCAAAATTTGTAAATACTTATCATAATTAATTCATTGTTGCTACAAGCAGCTTGTCGGAGGAAAATGGTGGACTTAAGCAATGCCTGGAGGTGTGTCTAATTTACTCTCGCTGATTGGTTAATTGATCCAGTGTGATTGACAAGTGGCGATAGGTCAATTTCACGACTAGCGCTGTGGATGCCACGTGTCGTTCCAGCTATTGATATCAGATTCTTAAAGATAGATTCTACAAAATGCAGTCCAAGCGTGAGTGTTCTGCACTTAAAGTGCTTAACAATTAAAGTGCTTTGCACTTTACATCAAGCGTGATGTGCAAGCACATTAAACTTTTATCAAACAAAAGAAAAATAAAATACGATGAAATATATTATGCATGAAATAAACTTATCGCCGGGACAAGTTAAAAAACTAGCACAAGCTATAGTTTAAACGGCAGTGTTTCATTGAAGTAGATTTCGGAACCCCGAGTGCTAACACTCCGCCCGCAAAAGTGATACTAACACAGTGGCAACTCAATAAAATACGACTGCAAAAAACTTTTATCTTAAGTTTATCAGCAGCGTAAGTTACTGCATTGGCCTGATATAAAGAAAGAAGTGGAAGATTTCTGGGACCAGCAACTATTGCAAAAATGGTACTACCAAAATTATTGCCAGTACTAGCAACATTAGGAATAGATGCTGATTCAGGTGAAATATCCAGAGAAACTAAAAGGAAGTGTCAGGGGGTTGGAATTAAACAGTTAGCAATCTAGTGATTTTGTCTAACAATTATAATTTTTAAAAAAATGCCTGGGAAACGTAAAACAACAACGAAACGTAAAACAACTAAAACAAAAAGAGACCCTCAAAGACGAATCGCAAAGCAGTCCAAGGGGGATTCATAGGGCCGTTGCTGGCAGGAATAGCGGGAAGTTTACATCCCAATCTGTTGGGGTATGACGTAGGACCGGACTAATGATACCTGGTACCCGCCGTTTAGCAACTTTGAGATTCTAGATAAAATGAAAGATATCAACGGATTTCAATGAGTATTTTCTAAAGAAGTCATCTAGCGGTCCAATCACAACCGGGAGAGCTTCGCTCTCCGCTGACGAATCAAAGTTGTGTTATAAATATCCAAATTTTCGACGACGGATCTGGCACACATTGGGTAGAGCTTTACAACAACTATTTTGATTCGTTATACAGCACGTTTTTGCATCTGAAAAATACAAACAATTACCCTTTTAATCAACTTCATACAATTGGAACTGCAGATTGTAAATATTACTGTTTTTTTTTTAATCAAACAAATGTCCCTGTCCAAAGCGCAGAATGAAGAGCACTCCGATGGCGAATTTCTAAATTTCGTATTATAGTTTACACCTAAACCAAACTTGGAAAACGATAACATAGCTATTACAAATCTTTTCTAACAAGCAAATATAAAAAATGACTACTTATTGCCTCAAGTGCAAAAGTAAAATAGAAACGAAACTATGGAAACAACTAAAAGTAACAGACTAATGATGAAAAATATCCGTGCTACCTGTGGCAGAATAAAGAGCATGTTTCTTAAGCAAGCTTAACTGAGTGACTCACTACCTGGAGGAATGCCAAGAATTCCCGATGTTATTTTAGTCGACGATTAAATTATAATAAAAATTTAAAGCGTTTCGTGCAAATGTGAGGATGACTACGATCTGTGTATAGAGCAGTATAAAATAATAACTTGCTGTCAGTGTTGTAATCAGTGAGCTGTAATCAGATCCGGCTTAGATATTCACAAGCTACTTGGCAAATTACCGAAACCCAAAGGTGGATGGGCATTGCCTCGAGATAAGTGTACTGGTCCTTGAAATCCGCTGGATAAACAACTTGATCAAAATGACAACCCAATTCCGGGTGAAGAGCCGTATAACCCGCTCTTTTCAATTGTAATGCGTCATGACACATGTTATAGTGACATCAAAAACGATAAACCTGCTTGTGATCGTATTATGCTTGACGAACTTAGAGATATGCAACTGAAGGGAATACGAGAGCGAATTGATCGTAAGCTAGTGCAAGGTATAACAGGAACAAAATTTAAACTTCGGCTTGGTAAGGCGCACGCGCGTCAGCCCCCGCTCGGACATGTACTTTCACATGAACTTCGCAAACCAGACAAAAAAACATTTCCTCGACGAAGAGTCTTCGCAAATGTAGTTGATGACATTTGAGCGATAGATCTTGCTGATATGTCAAACTTCGCACAGTAAAACGACAGCAAAAGGTACCTGATGAATGTAGTCGATTTTTTCTTTTAGTAAATACTCGTTTAGTGTATCTGTTTCTGATAAAACAGGAAAAAGACAGAAAGAAAACCCAAATAAAATTTGGACTGATCACGGAGCGGAGTTTTTTAATACGCAATTCGAGGAGTTATTGGAACAAAATAACATCATCAAGTATATCACTGGAAATGATGGAAAAAGTGTCACTGTAGAGAGATTTAATCGTACGTTAAAAGAAAAGATCTATATGTAACTCATAGCCATAAACACTAACAGATATGTTGATGATCTGCCAAAGATTGTATCGGACTATGATAATACTAAACATAAAACACTTGTAATGTCGCCCAACGAAACAGTTAAAATCCAATACTGTTGAATGAGAACATGTACCAAAGACACAGGTTTAAAGTCGGTGATCGGGTTCTAATTTCGTTACTAAAGAAAACATTCGATAAAGGATTTATTCCAAATTGGTCTGAGGAAGTACTTGTTGTGGATAAAATTTTAACAACAATAACTGTTACGTATAAGCTAAGGATCTAGCAGGAGAAGAAATTACTGGATGTTTCTACGAACAGGAGCTGCAGCGGACAAAGCAGGATATATTCATCACTGAGCAAGTAATAACAAGAAAATGTAAGCGAAGTTTGGTTAAATGGAGAGGTTATATTGACAGTTTTAATAATTGGATACCAACTAGTGAAATCAAAATTCTTTAATTACATCGCTAGCGATCAAAGCACAATAAATCTTTTCGTATTTCAAAAGAACAGACTTACATTTCACTGGCCTGCATAATGATATTAAATATTGTCCTCGGGTTGTTGTTAGTGCGGAGTGCTTGCATTCTCACATCAGGTCAACAATCCTAACAAACAGAAATCAAATTTATTTTTTTTTAGCTAAAATCTTAAATATGAATCTGTTATTCGACGCTGTCAAGCTATTTATGAGCAATGAAAAGCAGGGGAAAACACATATGATCCTTACTCGTTGTTTAGTTTGTTACTGAAAGATTCTGAGGTATCAGAACTTGAGAAATACCAAAATATATTTGTTCGATATGACAGGAATACTGTTATGAAGTGGGTTCACTGTTGCCTGGCAAGGGAAGATCTCATAAACTTTCTGAAAATTGATCTGTGAATAAACTGCTAGCAGTGGAGTGCAAAGCACTCTAATTTGTGATAATTATTAAATATGAATAGATTTGTTACTAGAGCTAATGTTGTTATTCCTTATCAGCTAGAAGAGGCTGTAAGAAATATGTTCCGTGGTGACAACAACGTCGTAGTTCGCTTTGCAGTAGAACGAGAAAAAAATTTGATCTTTGTCAGCAATCTTGAACTCGATCATATACTTCGACATGGAAAGATATGTGTCGAATACGACTAAGAAATCTTAAATAAATATGTAAATTGCTGCTTGAGAAACAGCGAGGTAGCAAATATTTAAACAGCAGGTGATTCGTAACGAAATATGACAGGACATAGTTGAAACTCGTCTTGCAATGACAGGTTGGCAATATTATTATCAGTTACGTGATCATTCATACGATACCATCGCATCCCCGTTGGAATATCATCACAGAACAGCGTATAAATAAATTCTTGTAAGAAAATTTCAGTATACTCAGCATTATCAACACCTTTCACTTTTATCTTATAACCAGCCGGAGTTCTAATCCCAAACGAAGCTTTAGTTTTAAGGTTAATCACCACTCCCAACATATTTCCAGCATAGCAGTTGTACTTCTGTTGAACGTAAAATATCTCCTGCTCACTAACCATTGGTTTAAGTCCACTTCGCATGATTCTGTTCATCTTATAATAATAACAATTGTGTTTCTCTAATTGATAATTTTCATAGCACACTATTAGATAATGGTACAACTGTAACTATAGCGATGCTGAAACTTGCTGATTTCGCAAAGAGAAGTTTCTTCTCAACAGCAAGCTATCAGTCTAAAAAACTTGCAACTGCATTTTCTGGGTTCGATAACAACTGGGGATTTGATAATCAAGTTGTTGTAAAAAATATTCTGCCACATTTATATCATCTGCTTCTGCTAACAATAAAACCTGAGCTTGCCGCGAACAAGGGTCTAAAGATTATAGTTCAGTTTTATGTTCAATTTTCTAAGCTAAATATCCCTTCGGGGATGCAAGAATCTCAGCAACAGCAAAGAGAAGAATTTGCTGATCCTTGTATCACATCAAAATCTCGTCGAATTTTAACAAGGACAGATTTTATGTCGTTATCACATTACACTATGAAATATATTACATTGCGAGGTAGCTCATATGTCGAGCTCCAAATGAAAGTAAAAAAAACTCAAAATGTTGTATAAATGTCAGAAATAATGAGAGCAAATGTTTTCAGTGGGCTATATTATCAGCGTTATTTCCAGCACGAGACCATCCTTATCGAGTATCAAATTATATTTGTCATGTTAACAATCTAAACTTGAACTGGATTGACTTTCCTGTTGCTGAGAATCAAATTCCAAAAATTTGAAAAACAAAACATACTCCTGTTATCAGGATGGATTAACGTGGTTGGTGTAGATGATAAATCACAAAAGATATAATCAAGATATATCAGCGATGGAGTATAAGAAACAACAATAAATTTATTGTTTTATAAAAATCATTAATCGTGGATCAATAACTTTAACGGGCTAGTCGGAGGTCAGTACAACAAGCATAAATTAGAAAAATGTCAGATGCTTGCATGGCTGTAAGTCTCGGCAAGTACTTGATCGACATCTCGAGTATTGCTCTGATGTACAGCGGATATCTATGTCTGGCGAAGATGAAAAGATATTACAATCTACAAATTGCAGATACAAGATTAAAGTGCCTTTTATAATTTACGCAGATTTCGAGTCTATTTTACTTCCAGTGCTATGAGCAGAAAATGACGATGATAAATCTTCGTCAAGAAATATTCAAGAACATATTTCTTGTGGAGTAGCATATAAAGCTATCAGTGCTGTTGATAAATGTTTATTAAAATCAATAAAAAATTACCGTGGAGCAAATCCTGCTGTCTGGCTTCTGAAAAGCCTTCTCAACGAGATTGATTTCATCCCGATATTACATGATAAGACAGCAGCGATTAAACAGCGAACAATAAAACAAGAAGCTGAATTTGCTGCAGCAAAAATATCCCATATTTGTGAGCAGGCGCTTTTGCCTCAAGATCGAGTAGAAGATCACTGTCATATTCCTGGTAAAGTATCGCGGTCCAGCACATAACAAATGTAATTTAAAATATACCGCACCATATTTTGTTCCTGTTGTCTTTCACAATTTCAGAGGATATGATTCTCATATTATAGTTGAAGCGTTCGGCGACAAGTGTATAATAAACCCTCTGAAAATTAATAACAACGAAAAAATAAAATGTTTTCCTAATAACACTGAAAAGTATATGTCTGTCACACTAGGTAAGATAAGATTTATTGATAGTTTGCAGTTTATGGCTGCATCATTGGATGCGCTTGTAAAAGACTGCGGTAAGTTAGTTAATTTGACTGAACATTTTGGTGACAAATCAAGCTTGTTAACAAGAAAAGGAATTTTTCCTTATGAGTATCTTGATGATCGGTGATTGATGATAAGATCAAATTGCCATAAAATTGATACTGATGTTATCATAAAATCTGATCTGTGTAATTTTGATGACAATCGATATTGTTCTGATGGGATCAATACATTTGCATTAGGATATAACTGTCTGATGTTGACTTTATCAAGGTGGATTTTTTAGATTGGTTATTACAGTAAATTTTGTGTGAAATGTCAAAAATAGGAATAGTGAAATTTTGTGTGAAATATAAAACAAAAATCTCAGTAGTCTTGTTAAAGTGGATTGTTTCTGAGCCAACCCTATTTTGTTTGACGGCAATGATGATTTCTCCTTATAGGTCCTCCAGTTGGGTAATCGATAATGAAATTGACGCTATTGCCTCAACAAAGTCGTTTTCGTATTTGTTTAGACTAACATGGGGTGATCTGGGAGAAGATAAAAATCATGCCGCCGTCCTAATACAAAATAGGGGTTTGACTCAGAAACCCCTTTAACAAGACTACTGGGGAAACGGAAAAAGAAAGGACTGCGATGAAATTGTGTACCATGTTAAATTCATTTAAAGAAAAGGGAATTATTGTCATACGTCACTAATGACTAATGAGTGGAAATTCGTCATAGATCTTTAGGAATAGAATCGACATCACACAGTTCCAAGAATATTTATATATTCGGATTAATGCGCCATGGACCTATCACAATTTAATATACCAACAGTATTGGTATATCAAATTGCTTTATACCAACACTTTAAAAACCATGTTATTAAGACATGGGGTCTTCATGAGATAAATTTCTTTAGACTCCTTTTGTTTTTAGACGTTGTTTTCAATGTCGCTTAAAGGTATCGCTCATTATCACATTTTGACTGATTTTAGTCACATGTGAAGCAAAACTGCACCCTTTTTCGACAGGCGTCAGTATAGAATATATCTCTATAAATCGGCGTAGTTTACCTACTGATGTACGTTTTCTGTTTCATTCCTTTCATTTTTTATTTTATTTCCAGTTTAACTGTATCATGTCTGCATATGCAATATTTTTCATAGCCTTAGTCATGGCAGATGATATCTCACAAACTAACTTATATTTTACAGCTAGGTTTCTCAGACAGTAATATGATAAACTGGCAATAAGTTTCCATGCCTAGTTTAGACTACTGCAATGACATAGGTAGTAGTAGTTCTTCCATGTAGTTTCATCTCATTACATACAGTCTCTTTGTAAGGTCTCAGTTAATTTTTCTCGATCGTATGGATGCCAAGCTGTTATGTTAAACACATCTCTTCAAGTCGGGACAAGTAATTAGTTCATGTTTGTTGCTGGGTTTTCTTTACTTTAACACATCTAGCCTTTTCTTGTAATGCTACACCTGTCGTCCATCCGTCCTTCAGTTCTTGCTTTGTTTCTGAGCAAATATCAATCAGGATCCACGATGATTTCGACTATGAGCAAAAATCTACGCATTGCAAAGAGGCAATCCAGCACGTGAATGGCTTAGCATGTAAACGCATCAGAACACATTTTAATCATAAATGATATGTATGCTTGTATGTTCTTGTTGTGGGTTTGTGCTTATATGTTATTGTTGTGGGTTTAACTACTTTTTCAGCACTTCATAGGTAGCTTATGTCAGCGAGTGTATCTGGTTGAGGAAAAAAAATCGGGGAAAAAAAAAAGAACCACCGACCAACTCGAATTCTGCAAGCTTTCTCACGTTGGCAGAGCCTGAGACTCGAACCCTACGCAGATAGAGGTGAGATGTCTGTGATCTGAAAAGGCTAGCGCCATTGACCACTCGGCCATCCTGTCCCCCTATAAGTTTAAATAATCAAGAAGACAGATGGCAGATGAGTTCGACTGTGAACGGCATCCAGACATAATAATTACATGATGTTGCATCTTACTGCACGAGCCTGCTACCACTCTTGAACTTTGTTCTTATTAAATGTATTATAAGAATCGGCCAGTTAAAACATTATTTATAGCAAATGTAAATTATCAAGCGATTCAATTGCAGTTTCATAATGAAATTATGTATCACATTTGTTAATTGTTTGTTATTTCAGATTAGAGAGCAAGGAAAGTAATCCGTGAGAGTAAATATTTAGAATGACATGTTTGCACAAAAGTAG